>JAUPTC010001269.1:0-26149 GCA_030762895.1 Sophora flavescens
CCAAGTTCACTTGCTAAAGAAAATAAACAAAATCTCCTCCACCCAAAAAGTAAGGTTTCAGCCATGAAGTAAAAAGTTGGGAGGAAAACTTTGTTTGCAACAAACTCTTGGATTATGAATATATAGATGATTATCAGATCATAGAAATTGGTTTCATAATTTTAGGATTTTTCTATGATTTTCTAGAAAATTTCAAAGTTTCTAGATCTAGGAATTGAAAATGATGAACATGGATGAACAAGACATTGAATCATCAAATTTCTTTAAGAACATGATTGTGTAAAGAGAATAAGATTTACCTCTTGGAAATGGAAAAAGTGCAAGGAATCACCAAGTTGTTTCACAAACTAGCTTATGGAAGCTTAAGGAAAGTTAACATAATGAAGAAGATGATAAAGAGTAATGAAGAAGCTAAAGTCTTCAAGTGTCTTCATGAATTTATGGACCAAGGAAAAATGGTCTTGGGCTTGCGCATGGGCTTGGAAAAAGTCCAACAAGCTTCACTTGTTTACAATCATGAAATAGCTTAAGACAAAATAAAACCTAGGTAAGTTTAAGAGTGAAAAATGGCTTCATGGAGAACAAAATCTTAGCCATGATATTGGGCCTCAAAACCGCAGCCCAGAATGGTTTGGAAGAACCAAAATTGATTCACTTCACTTAGAGTATCATGGAAACTAGTTTAGGGACCAAAATGAAATTAAGAGAAAGTTTAATGATCAAAATGCAATTATCAAAAATTGCCAACATAACCTTATGTCACATTAATCCTCTCACATGGATGACTCATTCATAAAATATTTTAGTGTTTATCCACTTATCGAGTTCCGAAACTCCCCTAATCGGCTTCGTCGTTTGTCCGATTAAACATAACGCCCGTAAAATGTATATTATTTCACTTTTAATGAAATAATTCTAAAAATCCACAATCGTAGGAAATAAAATAAAAACCTTAAGTTTTTCGTTCACGAGTCAAAATTAGGTGTTCTGATCAGTATAACCATACTGTCAGCGAAATTCACAGACCGGGTTTCGCCTGACTTTTCAACCTAAATTTCAATCATAACTCTACCATTAAGTAGAGTAGGAATAAGGTTTCGGTTTATTTTAAAACATTTTCTAAGTCTCGAATAAAATATAAACGTATTTATATAAATTTCTGATATTTGAAAGCAGCGAAAAATCGGGATGTTATAGTGATCATATTTTGACCGTTGGATTTGCATAAGTTGTAGCCCCTTCTAACCTGTGACCAGTTGACCAGGTCATCTAAGATTTCTTCCTTATTTGCTGAGTCATTTTAGTTCGAATTATTTATTTATGAACCCTTTATTAAAAAAATAGTTTTTATTTAATGTTTATTGTTGACTTAATGAACATTTTGGTCCCTGAAAAATAGGTCACTTTTGGTTTTCGTCCCTATCTTTTTTCTTTGCTTTGTTTACTTCTAACTTTTAAAAATTTGCATTTAGTCTCTGCCGTCAGTCATCTCCGTCAAGTGTTTAGCTGACCGACGGAATCACCATGTCAGCATGCCTCTTTTTTTTAAAAAATGAGGTAAAGAAAATTAAAAGGTTAAAAAAATTTAAAATAAAAAAATTAAGAAAATATTAAAGAATAAAATTTAAAATAAATATTTTCTAAAAATCCACAATCGTAGGAAATAAAATAAAAACCTTAAGTTTTTCGTTCACGAGTCAAAATTAGGTCTTCTGATCAGTATAACCATACTGTCAGCGAAATTCACAGACCGGGTTTCGCCTGACTTTTCAACCTAAATTTCAATCATAACTCTACCATTAAGTAGAGTAGGAATAAGGTTTCGGTTTATTTTAAAACATTTTCTAAGTCTCGAATAAAATATAAACGTATTTATATAAATTTCTGATATTTGAAAGCAGCGAAAAATCGGGATGTTATAGTGATCATATTTTGACCGTTGGATTTGCATAAGTTGTAGCCCCTTCTAACCTGTGACCAGTTGACCAGGTCATCTAAGATTTCTTCCTTATTTGCTGAGTCATTTTAGTTCGAATTATTTATTTATGAACCCTTTATTAAAAAAATAGTTTTTATTTAATGTTTATTGTTGACTTAATGAACATTTTGGTCCCTGAAAAATAGGTCACTTTTGGTTTTCGTCCCTATCTTTTTTCTTTGCTTTGTTTACTTCTAACTTTTAAAAATTTGCATTTAGTCTCTGCCGTCAGTCATCTCCGTCAAGTGTTTAGCTGACCGACGGAATCACCATGTCAGCATGCCTCTTTTTTTAAAAAAATGAGGTAAAGAAAATTAAAAGGTTAAAAAAATTTAAAATAAAAAAATTAAGAAAATATTAAAGAATAAAATTTAAAATAAATATTTTTTTAAAATGCCACATGCCATTAAATTTGTTAATTAATAATAAATAATTTAGGGGTTTGTTTTTAATTAATGAAAAAACCTACAAACTTACTATCACAGGTCAAAATCTCGGGGCCGGCCTTGAATGGAGAAACACAAACAACGTCCAACCACATTATTATATCAAAACCAAAACTACAAATTACTTCAACTACAGGTTAAGTGGCATTCTTTGAATGCAACATGTTCCTCCTCATCAAGTATCACTATGTTATGAATTTGAGTCAATGTGTGGCTCCCCATGATGAGGATTTGCAAGATATAGGATCAATTTCATTTATCAGTGTCTATTCATTAACATGTTATGTGGTTATCCTCAGGAAATCAGTTATGGGTTTGAACTTGAAGACTACCCAATCCAAATGTCAATCACCTATTTGGCATTAGACTTGTTTTTTGTTGTTATTGTTTGTATGTGTCATAGACATTTTCCCTTACTCAAACAAAAACAGAAAAACTAATATCCTCTTAGAAAAACAGCACGGGAACATTAACCATCACGGATTAAGGGTCTGTTAATTTAAACTTAAAAAAAATGTACTCCAAAAATGGTTTTGAAAAAAGTAATTTATGTAAAACCAGAAATAGTTTACGTTCGGCAAGTCTAAAAAGTGATTTTTCTATTTATGAAATTATAATAAAGGCAATAAAAAGCTTTCTGAAAAACATGTTTGAATAAAAAAGTATATTTATTTAAACATGTTTAAAATTAATAATATAATTTACAATTATTATATTCATAATATTGCTTCAAAATAACTAAATATAATAATCTATTTGATAAAAATGTGAGGATAGTAGTGACCATTTTGCAAAATTTAAAGGAATAATTTTGTAAAAAAATAAAAATAATTCTATTTTCCTTTTGAAAAAAAAAATAAGTTTTTTCGATAAACTAGAAAATTCAGCTTCTCTTAAAAGTGTTTTCCCCCTAAGAAGCCTAAACAAGCTTTAAAATGTCATAAGTAAATTTTGTTTTTCTTTAAAAGACAAAAATACAGAGTTATAAAAGCATATATTTGATATACATTTGTTGTCTTTTTATGAACCTTGTCTTCCGCAACTGATTGTATTATTCTTTGCTTCTTCTTAAAATACAAAGGCCCATATAAAACTATCTCCCTTCGCATTTTTAAGTCCCAAATTGGTTAAGTCATGAAATAATTTTGCCTTTATAAACCTGTGGCAAACTTGGATGATTGCCGAGCTAATTAGCGATAGCTTGTGACCTAAGCGGGGGCATTAAGGTGATGAAATATGCAAAGGCTTGCGCCAGTTCGGTCTGGTAGTTGTATCCTTAAGTATGCTGGTAACATCAGGCATAACCTTTTTTTTTTTATTTTATGTTTTATCAATGGTGCATCATTTAATAATCATATAAAATAAAATCTATGAGGTAGAGGTCAATCCTCCTATTTGAGCTTGACACACAAGCTACCTAGTTGGAGAGTCGAGAGATGATATAAATGGAAGGTTGGAGACTTGGAGACAAGCTTTAGAAGCACATGGCTTCTGCTTGAGTAAAAGCAAGACGGAGTATATGGAATGTAAGTTTAGCAAAAGGCGAAACACCTCTAGCTTAGAGGTGAAAGTTGGAGACCACAACATACCACAAGTCACACGGTTTAAATATCTTGGGTCTATTATACAAAATGACGGAGAAATTGAGGGAGATGTAAACCATTGGATTCAATCAGGGTGGTCGAAATGGAGGAAGGCTCGGGTTTTTGTGTGATAAAAGGTACCTCTTAAGCTAAAGGGAAAATTTTACCGTACATCTATTAGACCAGCGATGTTGTATGGGACGGAGTGTTGGGCGGTAAAAAATCAACACGAGAGTAAAATCAATGTAGCGAGAGATGAGAATGTTGCATTTGGATGAGCGAAAAAACTAGACGTGATAGGATTAGGAATGATAGCATTAGAGAGAGAGTTGGGGTAGCACCTATTGTAGAAAAGATGGTTGAATACCGACTTAGGTGGTTTGGGCATGTATGGAGGAGACCTTTAGATTCTGTAGTAAGGAGAATGGACCAAGTGGAAGGCAATCCAATAGCTAGAGGCAGAGGTAGGCCAAGAAAAACTATAGGAGAAACTATTAAGAAAGATTTGGAGGCCAATGATTTAACTATTAACATGATTCATGTTAGAACATTATATGGCACAGATGATCCAGTGTGAAATTTACTCCCAGTGGGATAAGGCCAGTTGTTGTTGTTGTTGTTGTTGAATTCCTTCCTAAACCAATCTTTGTCTTTCTATACATTTATATGTCCCACATTGGATAGAATACATAGCAACTTATTCTTTATAAGGCCCCTGACAAGGTTGTCAGAATGCTGAGTTGGGTAACGCCAGCTTGTGACCCAAGTAGGGGCTAGGTGATGGAATAGCTCCATGGTTTGATGGGGTGTGATGCTGGCTTCACAGATCAGTGACCACCTCTGGCTCCCAACAGTTGGAGGGACAACATGTTGCCGCATTAACAGACCACAATGCCTGGTTAGCATAGCCTGCTTGGACCATCATCGTTTTAAAATTTAAAATCATGCATTTTGTCATTTGTGAAAGAATTCATTGGGTTATTGTGCTTTACTGATTTGCCAGACATAATATGCTCATCCCACTTACAATTCTCAAGTTATTTTAACTTCTTTTGTTCAGTTTTTCGAATATGATAGACTGTGAGCATATAAATCAACTTCTTAATATACATCCTATCAGATTTGATTTATATTTGAAGTCGTTGGGTTGCAATATCTATTAGTCAAAAATGTACATGCCTTCAACTAAGTACCATATTTTCTTTTTGACAAGATAAGTACCATATTTTCATTCACTGGATGAAATGCCATATCTCTTATATCGGCCATTGAGTTATCATATTTGATTTAACAGCCATTGTAAAAACCACCTTCCCCTTTGATGAAAAATTAAAACTGATTTATTATTGAGATAAAAGCATTGAGCTTAAATTATATCTTCAACCTCAGAATTAATATTAATTTAATCAGTTAAATTGATGGTTGATTCATGATTAAAGTTTAAAATATAACTAAATTGGATACTGTTTTAACTAAATATGTAGTCTGTTCATAGCTTAATTTCAGTCCTATTTTTAAAACATTGCAGCAAATTTTTCTCTAACGAGTATAATGGATTACAATAAATACTTTTTTGTTTCATAAACATACATGTTATTCCCTGTGGTGGGAGTTGGGATGAGATAGAGAATTTGCTAAGTGGTGATTGAGAAGCATGCTGCTGATGGACTGGACTTGGGAAGGGGAACTGGTTCTTGTCTGCCAAGAATGGTGTCCACCCCAATGCTGATAAGAAGTTGAACCGAGCTTTGGTGAACCGGGGCAGTGGTTTCCATTGATGTCCACCACATTTGTTCATGCAAATGGTACCAAAATCAATTCATATCATATAGTTTTTTTTCTCTTTCAAAAAACAAAGAATCATATAATGAAGTTCCACATTTCTTTGCATTTGTAAGCCTCACATTGAGAGGGTCATGAAACAACTTAGCCTTTATAAGCATATGACAGACTTCAGAACATAGCCGAGTTAGGTAGTGTTAGCTTGTTACCCGAGTCGGGGCATTAAGGTGATGGAACAAGCTCATCTTGCTGACAGGTATCCTGGTAGTTGAATGAGGTTGAGCCGTTAGGGTAATGGCAACTTACTGTCAGAGGGTGCACTTAATGTGAGGCTGGTTATTGTTCTGGCTAGTCTGGGCCTGGCCAGGTACACGGAGCAGATGATGGCTTTGTTCTGGCATGTTCTGGGCCTGGCTGTTCCTGCTCTTGCTGCCTTAACAGAGCAGCAAAGCATTCTCTGGTTTGGAAGGACTTACATTAAGCTTTCCAGGGCCACAGCTAGTCAGCTACTACTTCCTTGGACCCTCATCTTTTTCAATTTCTTTTTTGTTTATTGAAGAATTGTGCATGCATCATTTGATAATCACATAATAGGCTTTCTTACATGTTCCTTATCAAGTATCAGTCACTATGTTATGAATTTGTCAACATGACTCAGGACTGTAACATTCATTGTATAGGATCAATCATCAATGTATATCCATTATCAGGTTCCTTATCAATCATTATGTTATGAATTTGTCAACATGGCTGAGGACTTCAACATATATAGGATGAATCATCAATATATATCCATTAGCATGCTATCTGACCTTATAGGATTGGTTTTGGCACCAATTTGTATTTCACGCAAGTGCCAGTGTGCCACAGATTTAGATTTAGTGGTTATGTTATAGACTTATAGGAGCCAGTATTTAAGAAACTAATCACAGCCCCAGTTCCTTTTTGTTATTAAAAATAATAATCAATTGTTTACATAATGATAGAACGGTACCTAGTACTAGGAGTTGGACTATTAGCATGTGCTTTTGTCAAGATCAACAAGGATCAATGCTTGTACTTTCATAGTTAAACGAACTATGATGAAAAAACTGCTATGTTCAGTTACTGCTACTGCTTTTTTGCATTTGTAGTTTCTTTTCAATGAGATGTCGTGTTAATTGGATTTATTACACCACCTGTTTGTTGTGTCTTCAATTCTTTTCAAATTAATTCTTAACATTTGAATATTCTTAAGACCTGCATAATGTGTTGTTACATTGTAACTTACCCTTATGAACTATCTAGATTTGGGACTGCATTCTCATTTCTTTGCCTGGAATCTTTTTTGAAAAGAAAAATACATGGTCAATAGATTTAGTTTGGGGTTGAAAAGATATTGGTGGAGTACTATAAGTTGAACAAATATTGCCAAATAAACCAGACCTTAAACTCCTTTGATAGTTCATCTCTTATCTGCTATTCTGCTTTAATAATCTTCTCTGTAGACGAAAATTACCTTCTAGATACCGACGTATAGGTTTGATAAATAGAAGAAGGAAAAAAGAAAAGGTTGTACCATGTTCATATATATGGTAATTTTGGGCATGCCATGATCCTTTTGGTAACATGCAGCTTATCAGCTAGCATTTTCAGTTCATCTTCAATAAACTTGGCCAGAGTGGTTGGTAGGGTTCTATGACTAATAAATTTGTTTGTAATTGAGAAAGAGCAGTTAATTTGATAGAGAAAGAGCCAAAGAGTTGAGGATTGACAAGAAATAATAGCTAACTGCATAATGGGAGATGTTGCAGAAATTTTCGAAGAATAAGATGTAGAAATAGGAATCACTAGTGCAGAAAAGGGATTCCACATCGGAGTTTACACATAGGTTTCTTGTAAACCGATGTGTAAAACGAGGCGGTGGCATTTTTGAAATTAAAATCAAAGTATTACACATCGGTTTATAGATTAACCGATGTGTAAAACATTTCCACATCGGTTATTTCCAACCGATGTTTAAAATTAAAATAAAAAAAATTAAAGTCAGAATTTTTAACATTTAACATCGGTTCTTTAATAACCGATGTGTAAAATAGTGATTAACCACATCGGTTTTTATCTAACCGATGTATAAAATCATAAAAAAAAATAGAATTTAAATTTTTACTTTTTCACATCGGTTTTAATAACGAATGTATAAAATTATAAAAAAAATTAGAATTTAAAAGTTTACTTTTTACACATCAGTTTTAGCTTAACCGATGTGTATAATATGGTTAACCACATCGGTTTTCAGCATAATCGATGTGTAATATTGCTAATTTTTATCATTCCCTCCTTCTGTTCCGCACCCTATCCCATTCTTCAGTTTATGAACCCTAAAACAGAAAACACTCCCTCCCTCTGCTAATGCGCGGCCTCCCAGCTCGAAGTTCATCTCCTCCCTCATCTTCTCCTCGAGGTTCATCTCCTCTGCTAACGCGCGGCCTCCCAGCTCGCCGGCCTTTCTCCGCTTCTGCATCTGCTTCTCCCTCCGCGTGAAAGGTATTTTTGTTTACTTTTTTTCTTTGGCTGAAATCCTATTGTTTAATATTAGCATTACTCATAAAACCGGTTACTCATCCCTTGTCTCCAACCCTACCGCTGCCTCCGCTAACACTTCCATTCTTTCTCTGCTAACGCGCTACTCTCTCCTCGAAGTTCATCTTGCATGCCTGTGCTCACTGTCCCTCCCAGAAAACCCCATTCCTCACCTCCATTGCCACGAAAATAGGTCACACACACTCACTCGCCCCATTAGCGTGCAAGAGAGGGAGACCATTTAAGAGGTAACTAACATCCATCTTCCTTTATTCTTTGTTGTTTGTTTGCACTTGTTGTTGACAACTTAGTAATATTCAGCTTTAATCGATTCAATGGATTTAGTTGTATTTAAACTCTTGGAGATGAAATGTTCGATGAAAAGCTTTGAGTGGTTAAAGTGTTATCTTCCATGCACTTTGCTCTCCGATTTCTCTTCCGGTTTTTAGTAGCTTTATGGGTTCCTTATTGCTTGATGATTGATGGAATTCTAGAATTGGGTTGCTTGTCATATGTTTGCTTAAATGTGTGTGAGAATGTTATGTCAAATTGATCATATCGTTTTGTGAGTACTCATTGGTATGTGAACTCCTGATATTTGAATTTCTAATTGCAACAAGACATTCTGGTTCAAGTATTCACATTCTGTAATCTGAAAAGTAATGTTCAGGTGTGTAATATTTGTTGGTGTGGTGTCTGATTTATGCATACATTACTAGCAAAAAGCTTATTCTGTTTAAAAGTGGTTTAGTGTAGTATAGATAGAACATGTTAAATGCTTGTAAAAATGATGATTTCACTTGCTCATTTCCAATTTGCAACCTTTTGTTAAAGCAAAGAGATTGGTCACGATGTGTCAAATATGAACCAGCATGCATGTGCCACTTTGATTAGATGCTTATAGGTTTTTAGTGTTATGAAGTGATAATAAAAAATGGGTTTTACTGAACTCAACGAAAACAGAGAAGTGAGGCTTACTTTGTATTGTTTATATTGCAATGACATTGGTTCTACTGCACTTTTAATTGTTTCCTCCTTTATACTGAGAACAAAAGTTAAATTAAGCCATTAAGGGATGTCAACATTGTGAGTTAGTAGAATTGTTGGCTGCAAATTTGTTTTCTCTAGAATGCATTTTTTTGGGCCCATTGTTAACAAAGTGTTTATCCCTATGAGCCTTAGTCATGCTGTGGTGGGAATTAAAATATGTGTTTTCATGGTCTTCTATTGTTAAAGATGCTTAATTACCTCACTGCTGCCTCTGTCATTAAAGACGTGTTCCCTTCTTCTTCTTCATCTTCTTCATCTTGATGCATTTTTTGTTCTTCATATTATTGCTAAATAGCCAGCTGCATTTTCTGTTTTAGAAATGGAAAAGTCAGTTCATGAAATATGACTTTTTGTATAGGTACACTCAGTCCGAGCAGAATATTAAGCAGAATATTCATTAATTATTCATTACGGTTTCATGCTGAGTGTTCTTCCCAAACACGGTAAGCATTCTCCTCTCCATTTTTCTCGTTTGGTTTTTGTTTGCATTATACTTGGGGATTGGAGTGTTTTATTAATTTTCTTAATGTTAATTATTTAGTAAAGCCTTAGTTTCCCGTTTGAGATGCAATACTAATGAGCGTACGTGTGTGTGCTTAATGTACCGCTCATTGTGTTGGATCTTGAATTGTCCAAAGTTGGACAGTTTGGAAAAAACTTTTTCTTAATTCAGTTAAAATAGTTATTCATTGATTCTAATGTTATATACTTGATGAAAGTTCAGATTGATAAATTTCCTTTCGTTCTCCCGGGTGCATACTTTATCGTGGTGGATGTCATCGCGT
Source organism: Sophora flavescens (assembly GCA_030762895.1). Taxonomy (NCBI): domain Eukaryota; kingdom Viridiplantae; phylum Streptophyta; class Magnoliopsida; order Fabales; family Fabaceae; genus Sophora; species Sophora flavescens. The sequence goes on from JAUPTC010001269.1 coordinate 10,187, forward strand.
TCAAGTAGTGTACATCGGAGACCGCAGGGAAATCTTTGTCGAGAAATTTTGTCAGTATGAGCATGAGAGTTAAGGACTAAGCTGTTAACCGAATGTTGAAAAAGTTTCTTCTCGAATGGGATAGGGACATACCCTGTCATATGAAGTGGTTGATGAATATGTTGGACTAAGTACGAAGGTATTGGTTTAGTCATGGATCGTGGTTGGATGAATGCTAGACGGACAAGTGATGAGTATGAGAATGGAGTGGAAGATTTTCTACGGTTTGCAAAAACAAATGCTCCCGATAGTGGTAACGGAAGGTTTTATTGTCCTTGTGTTAACTGTTTGAATGAGAGACGACTAGAAGGCGAGGAGATACGTGATCATCTTATTTGTGAGGGGATTTGCAAGAGTTATACAACATGGATATGTCATGGTGAATCGTTAGACAGGCCGAGGGTGTCGGATAGAGAGGAAGTTGATGACGTGGAAATGGACGATGGACTAGAGGACATGATCCGTGATGTTGGGCAAGAGTCTTTTCGGCGCGCACATGTGTATGATACTTTGTGCAGTGATGCGCAAGTGGCTTTGTATCCGGGGTGCACTAATTTCACACGGTTGTCAGCGGTGTTAAGATTGTTCAATGTGAAGGCGAGAAATGGGTGGAGCGATAAAAGCTTTACTAAATTGCTTGAGTTGTTGAAAGAAATGCTTCCACGGTTCAAGCGATTGTTTGCTAATATAAATGACGCAAAGAACATTAGATGGCATGCAGATGAGAGGAAGTGTGATGGACAACTTCGCCATCCGGCTGATTCTTTGCAATGGAAGAGAATTGATAGTTTGTTTCCGGATTTCGGCAATGAGCCCAGAAACCTCAGGCTTGGACTTGCTACCGATGGAATGAATCCATATGGAAACTTAAGTAGTATTCATAGTTCATGGCCTGTTCTCCTTGTAATTTACAACTGTCTCCTTGGTTGTGCATGAAGCGCAAATACATTATGTTAAGTATGATGATTTCGGGTCCTAAACAAGTGAAATGATATTGATGTTTATCTGAGTCCCTTGATTGAAGACTTGAGAATGTTGTGGGATGAAGGCGTTGATGTGATTGACGGGTATTGCCGTGAGACATTCAGATTGCGTGCCATGTTATTTTGCACCATCAATGACTTTCCGGCATACGGGAACCTGTGTGGGTATAGTGTTAAGGGGCATAAAGCATGTCCAATATGTGAAGAAGGCACATGTTACCATCAACTGCAACATGGAAGGAAGACGGTTTACCTTGGGTATCGGAGATTTCTCCGACGTAATCATCCTTGTCGTAGATTGAGAAAAGCTTTCAATGGACTTCCGGAGAATGAAATTGCTCCGGTGGCCTTGACTGGAGAGCAAGTTTATGAAAGGGTGAACAACACTAATGTTATCTATGGGAAGACCCAGAAGAAGGCTACCTAGAAGAAAATATGGAAGAAGAGGTCGATCTTCTTTGATCTTCCATACTGGTGCAAGCTTGATGTAAGACATTGTATTGATGTGATGCATGTAGAAAAAAAATGTGTGTGACAGTTTAATCGGAACGCTTCTCAACATTCAAGGCAAGACAAAGGATGTTGTGAATGCTCGTCTGGATCTAGTTGCGATGGGTATACGAGAGTAGTTAGCTCAACTTAAAGTGGGGGATAAGAAGACTTATTTTCCCCAAAGATGTCATACTTTATCAAAAAAAGAGAAAAGAAGTTTCTATGAATGTCTACGGGGAGTCAAAGTGCCACGGGGTTACTCTTCAAATATCGAAGACTTGTCTCAATGAAAGATCTCAAATTAGTTGGCTTAAAGTCTCATGATTGTCATGTCTTGATGCAACAACTACTACCGGTGGCCATTCGTGACATATTGCCTAAAAAAGTCAGACATGCCATTACTAGGTTATGCTTATTCTTCAATGCTATATGTAGCAAGGTCATTGACACTAAAAATTTGGATGAGTTGGAAAATGAGGCAGCCATTGTCTTGTGCCAATTGGAGATGTATTTTCCACCTTCATTTTTTGACATCATGGTTCATTTGATTGTTCATCTAGTGAGGGAGATTAGATTGTGCGGTCCCGTTTATTTAAGGTGGATGTACCCGGTTGAGCGATACATGAAGATCCTGAAAGGATATATGAAAAATCCACACCGTCCCGAAGCATCTATTGTTGAAAGGTATGTTGCAGAAGAAGCTATTGAGTTTTGTACAGACTACATGTCAGAAGCGGAACCTGTAGGGCTTCCGAAGTCTCGTCACGAAGGAAGATATGATGGTAAGGGTACACGAGGTATCACTGTTAAGAGCATGGATCGGGAGGAAGTGCTTCAAGCACATTTGTATATATTGAATAACAATGATGAGGTTGAACCATACTTATGTGAGCATAAAAGCATCATCAATGAAACTTACCCTAGAATGAATGAAAAATGGTGTTTGAACAAGCATAACAAGACTTTCTTGAACTGGTTTAAAGAAAAAATTGCAAAGGATGATATTGCTTCTGCTACATTAAAATGGCTAGCACAAGGGCCTAACTTTGATGTCATATGCTGGAGTGGGTACGATATCAATAAGTTTTCCTTCTATACAAAGTCCCAGGATGACAAAAGTACTATGTAAAACAGTGGGGTTATGGTCGTCGTTGAGTCCATGCATTTCTCTAGTTCGAAAGATAAAAACCCTGTTATGGCATCAGTTTCATACTTTGGAATCATTGAAGAGATATGGGAGGTTGATTACACGAAGTTTAGAGTACCTGTTTTTAAATGTCAGTGGGTCGACAGTAACAATGGTGTGCAAACCGATGAGTTAGGATTCAAATTGGTGGACCTTAATAAGGTAGGTAATAAAGAGGAACCTTTCATCATGGCATCCCAAGCAAAACAAGTGTTTTAAATCCGTGATCCTTCTAACAAAAGGTGGTCGAGTGGTTCTCCAGGGAAAAAACATGTATAATGGTAGTGAGGGAAATCACGATTCAACTCTGGATATTTCTGATACTCCTTCTTTCTCAATACGAGTGCCTAATTTCAATGAGGAAAATGAAGTGGATGATGTACATGCTACTCGTAATGATCACCAAGAAGGGTTATGGGAGAACTTTACTAATTGACCACAAAGTAAGTTTAGTTTGATATTACCATCAAGTTTGGCATATTATATGTTTACGTTGATATTTATAAGTTATGTTTATGTACGTTGATTGATATTTATAAGTTATGTTTGATATTTATCCTGACATACTAACAAGTTTTTTTTTTGTTTAAACAGGTATACATGGCTGATCGTGAGGATATCCCTCCTTCATGCAGCGGGTCAGAGATCCCGTCAACTGGTAGAAAGGGTAGACGTGCCACACGAATGAGGAATTTGACTGCCAACCGTGGGTCAAATCAAAGGATAAGAGTAGACTTTGATAATAACCTCAATCCTATTGGGCCAATGGAAGATCGGTTTAACAGTTTTTGTGGCGACCCTTGCTAGGAACAGACCCAGTATACTCATTGATAGGTGGAGAGATGTACCGGCGGAAGTGAAGGATCAGATATGGGAGAGTATTCTGGTATCTATACTTTTATGTCCTGTGTTTGTCTGTATCTACTTTATTTTTATCTTAATAATATCATACAGTAATTCGTTGATTCTTTTGGTCTTAATGTAGTTGACCTTTGACATAATGGATACATACGTTATGAAGAAGCGTTTGCTAAAGTATCTTTGGAGAGCGTTGGAGGGATTTTAAGGCCGACCGGGACAGATACTATGTATTCAATCCAAAAGTAAAAAGAACCCACTTGAGGTGTATCCGTTTCTTGACAAGGCGACGTGGGATCGCTTTGTTCGAGAGCCGACATGATCCGGCTTTCAGGTTAACTTATTTGATTTGTCTCTAAATTTATGTAATTGCATTAATTTCATTTACTTATGTAATTTAATTGTCTTTTATTTATAACGGAGAAGAGGAAAAAGGCGAGAAAAACCAAAGCAAGAATGTCTACCCCCATGTCATGTCTCGTGGGGGATATAAAAAGATTGTTCGAGAAAATGGTTGAAGAGGAAAAGAAAGCACGTCGGAAGCAAGCATCTCAAAGCGGATCCTAATGCTGAAAATCGTCCAGAGGTTGTTGATCCACCTCCACCCCCATGCCATCGTTCATGGAAGAGGGGCCGACAAAGAAAAACGGGACAATATACATCCGAGGATGCCCGCCAAGTAGCTGAGAAGATTGTAAGTATAGTTTGTTGTAATTGTCATTTTAAGATTGTTCTGAGAATTGTAATGTGACACGATATTTTATGTGATAGGATGCCTTGGATGATCGGCTAACCCAAGGAACCTTTGTTCCTAGAGGACGCGATGATATCTTATCTATCGCCATCGGTGAAACCGGACCACCGGGCCGTGTCATTGGTGTTGGATGGGGAGTCGGCATTCGCCAATACCATGGTTCATCTTCACACCAATGCCACGGGGATGTTGAAGCAGATAGAGAACGACTAAAACAGGAGATTGCGGTGAGCTTCGACGAGGAGATGGCCGAAGCGATTTTTCAACGAGATGGCAATATTGACTTCTATGTCCCAAAGATGATGACGATCGGTGTCCAACCCTCTATCCAACCTCTCTGTCCATGTGAGCACTAAGGGCTCATGTGATCCTCCTCATCATCCTGAAAATGATGATGACGGTGATGATGATGATGATGATGATGATGATGACGACCCTGATATGTGTGAGCTATATGTTGATGATCATCATCATCGCCGCTTAGTGGCATTGGGTAGGGCACATAATAACTTAGGTAATACCATACACCATCGGTTATTACCTAGGATGATCACTGAGGGTCGTTGTTGAGATTATTCGAGATGCCGATGCTCTAGTCCCCTGTGCCTCCGAGGAGGTTCAAACAGTGGGTCGGCCCCGGTAACTTCATCCTCCGGCCAAGAAGACCAGGTCGACTTTCTTGTTGCATCCGAGGTATTCGGTTAGTTGTGTTTTTCTATATTCATAGTTGAAATAATTTATTATTGTTTAAAGATAATGCTTTATTTTTATTCGTTATAGGATGTTGGAAATGATATTGTGCCTAAAAGGTCGGATCTAGGAAGACCAGAGATGTCTGCTCCTGCCAAGGTATTCATTTGACCATTTAGTTAATAACGAATTAAATAACTTAATTATCCGTGATTACTAATATATATCTATGTTGTTTAGGGGATCGACAAAGGGGCACCTGGCCATGGTGATATTTTTAAAGTTACGGCTATACTGAGTTGTCACCATGGAGAATGACGCAGCCTTGGTAAGGTTGGAACATGATGCCACCCGGTGATGAACTCGTATATCCCAAAGAAGGAACTTATGGAGATGGTACTCAATAAAGAAATGGCTAGTTACGCACACATATCGTTATGGTGCACGTAAGTACATTTTATTTATAAGTTAAGTACGTAATTAATTTTTAAATACTATGATAATTAACATGTTTTTCCAATATATTAGGTATCCGCATCGTATGTTAGTCGATCAGGGTAACCTCGCCCTTTATGGGTTCATTGATCCCATGTTCATTCAGGGTGATGTTCTCCTAGCATCGGAAGACCGGTCACTACCATACGTGATATACTTGCCCGAGACGATCATCAATTCTATCTTGCGCCTTATCTCAATAAGTAAGTACTAGGTTATTTAAGTATAACTATATATGACTTAGTCATTAATCGTTTCTACAAATACAGACTGCATTGGCAATTGTTGCTCTTGTACCCAAGAATGAACGTCGTGGTCTTCTTACGCTCATTGGGAAATAAGCCAGTGAATCAATGAAGACGATCATCGAAACGTAAGCATTAAAATACTTTATAATCAGTAATGCGAGTTGTTTTAATTATCTGAAATCTATTAGATATACTTTAATTAATGTTTTTGTCATGATAGGTCTATTAATGCAACCCACATGTTGCGTGGTGAAAGGCGTACTCGGGCTATCAGATGGATTATTCCCAGCGTAAGATATTTATTAGTTCAAATGCATCAAATGCAGTGGGTACAATAATTGATTTCTATTTTATTTAATTCCTCATATTCTAATTGGGTTTCATTTGTACGTAGTCACGTATACAACATGGGTCATGGGAATGTGGCTACTATGTGATGCAGTGGATGTTGGAAATTATCTCCTCCGGGATCACTGAAAGATGGCACGAGGTAAATGTTAATTGACACAATTAGAAGTAATAGTATAGATTCGTTATATGTTTTATGTTAGTTTATTACTTAAAAGATATAATCTTTTGTCCAATTAAACTTGCGAGATATTCAACAATCCAACTCCATTATCTGATTCCGACATCAACAACATAAAGAGGCGTTGGGCAACTTTCTTTCTTGAAGTGTACCAACCATAGTTTGTATATATTTAGTTAGTTTAAAAACTTATCATGTACTAGCTATTACTTTTGACTGATTATATGTATTTTGATATGAAATCTATAATATATCTTTTATCTTTTTGGTTTCTAATTATTTTTGTTGTCTCTGAATGTTATTGAACGTATATATATATATATATATATATATATATATATATATATATGTATTGTTCGTAATAAATTCAATATATGTTAGTTGTGTTGAGAATATTTACAGTATGTTATTCTCGGTATATATTGATCGCATTCATGAAACAGGGGGAAGGAATGATAGAAATGTAAATAATAGGGAAAAAAATGAGACTTTACACATCGGTTTTATTAAAACCGATGTGGAAATTTCACTTTACACATCGGTTTTCATTAAAACCGATGTGGAAAGAGAAATTTCCACATCGGTTTTAAACAAAACCGATGTGAAATTTCACAATAGGATACCAATTGACAAATTAATTTTCCACATCGGTTAAGAGTTAACCGCTGTATAAAATATTATAAACATCGGTTATAAAACCGATGTGTAAAGTGCCAATAAACCACATCAATCGTTTCAACATCAGTTTTAAAACCGATGTGTAAAGCCAAAAATAACCAATGTGGAATCCCTTTTCTGCACTAGTGAATATGAAGTGATTCACAGACAATGTCTACATTTTATTCTTTTTCTGAATCCGTGTGTAAAAATTTTTCATAGAAACCTTGTATGTAGTACTATTACATAATAGTGCCAGCTTTGACATAAAATGTACTAAGAAAAGTTAAATATCTTTGATCTTTCTGTCCATCTTTTTCAGTCAACTTGTTTTTAATTTGTGTGCTTATGGATCAGTTAAGCTTATATGGCAGTCTATATTTTTTAGTTTATCATGGTTATAACTTTTTGTAGCATTTTGATTCAGATTCATTACAGTTCAAACAATTGGGCATCGATTTACTGGACTTTAGATGAAGCCAAGCTGAATAAACCTCAAGCTTAGGATTGTTAGGCACATGCACAACAACTTATTCACAATTTCAATCAATATACATAATATAATATATATTAACTTTGGTTTATAATGTATATCTATACTATAATACAATTTAAATCTCTACTCTAATAAAGTTATCACAATGTTTTTTTATAAAGTAACCACCATTCAAGTGGTTTATTTTGTGGGCACTGATATTGATTATGATGTGAGAGGAGGGAGGAAACTGATAATAGCACGTGAAGGGTCAAAGGATTAAAGTAAGATGATAAAAATGAATAATTGTTTGGTTGTAATGGAATGGAAGAGACAAATGGAAGTAGGAGTGGTAACATGATTGAGAACACAAAGATACCATACAGAGACACAACAAGACTAATAATAAACAAAACGTTATTGGTTGGATTAAGGATGAAAACAGGATAAACAAAGTGCATCATGATCTACACAGTGAAAGTTTACCTATCATGTGGTCTTCCATATCCTATGTTCAAACTCGTGGTCATTATACATCAATCTAGAAAAATCGAAAATAAATAAATAAATAAATAACCGAATAAAATCAATGTTTATTGATTCTTTTTACCTTATTTTTGGATTGGATCGATTTTCAGGGTTTTTTTAAACCAAATCGAACAGAACCGAACTGCATGTAAAAAATTTAATATATGTTTAATCTAGTTTTTACATTATTGTTTTTTTATTTGTTAATTTTTTACTAATAATACTTATTAGTTTGATGCAACATAATCTTTTTTACTATTTTTAATGTTCAAAACAAAAAATTAATACTTATTATTAAAACATTATAATTTTTTGTATGTTATATATATTATATCTATTAATTTTATTTAGACTTATTTTATAGTTATTGGATTGGTAAAAACCGAATTATTCAATTGAATTCAAACCACTTTTCATCAGATTGGATTGGTTCAGATTTAATGTAAGAATGAATCCAATCTAAACCAAACCTCAATTTTGTTTTTTTATAATTTATCGGATATTTTTTTTTTTACTCAAAACCAATCCAAACTTATTCACGAACACCATTCAAACCTACCAATATCCCTTATATAATAATAATAATAATAATATTTGCACAAATTCTTCACAACTCTCGCAGTAAAGAATAAAAAAGAGGCCCAGTTGTAAAAATTGACCCTTTACCTTTCTCCATACAAAACATTGTTTTTTTTTTTGGTGAGCCCGGGTATCCTCCTACCGGAAGCCAGAGACTAATCCCTCGAGGTACTGAGATCCATTAAAGGGTTGACCTCTCCCAATAGATGCTCTTCCATACGCATGAGCCAGGAATCGAACCCCTGACCACATGCTTGAGGGGCCTAGTTATCTACCAATCGTGCCGCACCATGTTGGTAAAAACATTGTTTTTTATTTAGGGTTAATTGTACTTTTCTTCCCTCGACCTTTTCAATTGAGCGATTTTGATCTCTCAAAAATTTTAGTTGTATTTTTCGTCCCTCAACCTTTTGAATTGTACGATTGTGATCTCTCAAAAATTTTAATTGCACATTAAGTCCTCTAATTTGTAAAACTGTGCAAAATCGAGTCCTTACTACACATTAGTTGGTCATCGACAAAAGGACCGATTTGCACGATTCAAAAAATTAGAGGACTAAATGTGCGATTAAATTTTGAGGGACCAAAATCACATAATTGAAAAACTTGAGGGAAGAAATGTGTAATTAAAATTTGAGGGACCAAAATCGCATAATTTAAAAGTTAAGAAACAAAAAGTGAAATTAACCTTTTTATTTTTTATTTTTTAAATTTTTTTTAAAAGTAACCACAATTCAAGAGGTTTATTTTGTGGATACTGATATTGATTTTGATGTGAGAGGAGGAAGAAGGAAACTAATTATAGCACGAGAAGGATCAAAGACTTAAAGGAAGATTATAAGCACGAATAATCGTTTGGTTGTAATGGAATTTAAGAGACAGTGAAAGCAGGAGTGGTAACATGATTGAGAACACAAAGATGCCATACAGAGACACAACAAGACTAATAATAAACAAAACATTATTGGTTGGATTAAGGATGAAAACAGGATAATGGTTGGGTTTAAGAGTTTGTGATGAGCAAGTGAGGAAGAAGAAACTAAATAAAAATGATCACCTTGTTTGATCCCCTTTAGATGGCTTAAAACTTATACGATAAAAAAGGATAGTGTTGAAACATACCACATCAAGGTTTTAAATAAAGGTTCGCGACTGTAATTGGGGTCGCAACATGTTGGTTTTGCAGGCCACCGAAACCAAAGCGTGATTGCAATTGCGGCCGTATCGACCGCATTTTCTGCAATTGTCGCGATTGTGATAAACACAACACAACTGCAACACGACCATAACCCACGACCACAATTTAAAACCTTGCATCACATAATGACACCAATCAAAGTGTTCAAAAACCTATTTTCTATAGTTCCACGTACAAAAAAAATGCCACTCAATCAGTCCGAGCTTTTTCTTTTAATGTAATGTACCTTTCTTACCAAGATTCTATTTCCTCACAAAGTGGAATGACTCAAAGCTATTAATTTGTTGCCAAGTACTAATCTTTCTTAAAAGTACCATGATTTTTTTACACAATAGGTTTAGCTCCATGATTTAGAATATCCAATATTGTTGTGAGTACACCTTGTCCTAAATATTTTGGGTTCATGACAGCAAACTCCCCATTTGGGCCAAGGGCTATAGTTGGATGCATTTGTTTCAAAGCTTTGATCACTTCTTCTCTTGTAAAACTGTTGGATAAGAAAATATTGCATATCCTGAATAATTTTTCCTGGAATAGTTTGTGTAAAATCTTCAACATTATAGACAAAATCTGATTAAAACATAAAATTATTAACTGCCTATGCAATATACTCTTCTTCCTTATACTTTATCCAAACATCGCCTGAAATATAATTCATCCTCGTAAATTCTTTGATGGACAAATGTGGCATTTTGATCACCATGATGAAGCCACATAGCTCGAGCCCAGATTACCTCTTCATACGTCAATAGTTCACCGATCAGTTACCTCAATTTCGTCCAACACATCTTCTATTTAAGATCCAGATATAAGATCATTTAGAATCCTTTGTTTCTTTGCTTTAGTTTTTGGCAGGTACCCAAAAATCTGCCCATCCATAAGTCCAATTCCGACCGACACAATTTAATTTTTTCTGTTATAGGTTGCATGGCTATATTTTTACACCAATCTTACTTGGTCTAAAACTCATCAAATATGGAAATATGTTCTCACCTTTTTCACATTGCTTCACGTTGTAAACAAACTTTGACGGGACTATGATCTACTTTAAACATTGGTAGAAAATTTTAAACATTTACTTTTGGGAAAAGATCAAGCAATAATGCAGACACTAAAGCTCGATCTAATCATTCTTTGGTGTTTCTCTCAACACCATGTGATACGCCATCCCTAATTAATCACCTGGAAAGCATCGAACCATAAAGGACTTGCGTTTAAAGTCCCACATTGTGTACATCATGAAACAACTTATTGTTTATAAGCCTCGGACAAACTTCAAAGAATGCCGAGCTAGGTAGCTAGCTTGTGACCCAAGTGGGGGCATTAAGATGATGTAACAAGCACTAGCGTAGCTGAGTTGGCTGGTAGTTGCACTCTTTACTAGCCTCTTCCTCCAAAAGTTGATTGGGTGAACCGCAAGGCTTGATTCCATTAAATGGGGCATTGAAAGGTTGGCGTCACTATTAGGCCTCTTAAGAGACTTGACTTTGACCTAATTAGTCTGGTCTTGACCATGGCCCAATAAAGTTTATGAGCCTAATCAACACTTGAGATCCCTGTTGGTTGGAGTGTATGTGCAGATACTTTACCACGGAGCAACTAGTGCCATCCAGAGAAAATGGGTTAAGAACTTAAGATAATTCCCCTTCACATACTAAAGGTCAGTATCCACATATTCTTTCGAATACAAACTGTAACACCCCGATTTTCGCTGCTTCGTGATATCGGTAATAAATATATAAATATATTTTTACCCGAGACTTAGAAAATGATTTTGGACAAACCAATGTCATTTCCATGTTATACTTATTTTCATAAGTTACGGGGAAGTTTGTGGGTTGAAAATTCAGACGGAAACCGGTCTGCCATTTTCGGTGTTTTATTGTGACAAGTAAAGTTCTTGCTCAGAAGACCTAATTTTAATTAGTGAATGAGATGAAAAATGTTTTTATCGTATTTGCTACGATACTGGAAGTTTTGAAAAATTTCGTAAAAAAATAAAATAATTTACGTTTACTGGCGGAATCGTAATCGGGTAGACGATGGAGTGGATTTTGGAGTTCCTAAGAGCGGATAAAGAGTTTATCTTAGGATTTTGAGATGATTCATGGGGATGAATCATATTTTTTAAGTCTAGAAGGTTTTTCAGGGTTAAAGTGAAAATTTATGGATTTTACGCTTTAGTCCCGAACTTTCTGATAATTACCCTTTTGTCCCTAAGTTAGTTTCTAAGTTTTTTCAAGTGAATTGGGCTATAATCCTTGTTCCAAATCCGTAGAGAACCGTGGCTTTGAGGCCCAACTTCCTTACCCATGACTTAAGTTTCATAAAGCCCATTTGAAGCCATATAAGTTTCCTATGTCAACATAAGCTTTAAGCCTTTTTGGTGGGCCCCACAAAGATGAATTCAAGCCCAAATTCCCTAGGCCCATGCGCAAGCCCAATATGGAGTGAAGGTTGCCCTCATCTTGGATGAGCAAAGAGCAAAGAACATTCTAGAAGTTTCTACTACATTCCACACCATTCTACATTCTTCCACATTATTCTACTATTTTCTCAAATCTTCTTCAACAAGCTAGGTTTTTCCTAAGATATTTATGACAAGAAATCAGCCCAAAAGTCATCAAGATAAGACCACATTTATTGTGGCAAAAGTCATCATGACACTTTCTTGACAATTTGTAAACTAGTCCTTCAACTTATGGAATCTTTGCAAAATGGTCCCTATGAGTTATTTGCACTTAAATCCTTTGAAAAGCCACCTCCTTTCTACTTGGTCCTCAAAAGTGGCGCAGCCTACATGCCTATAAAAACCCTTCCTCATCTTTCACTTAGTTTCTAATGCCATTTGTTCAAAAACCCTAAAGTTATAAGTCTTCTAGTGTTAGATTTGTGAAGAAAGTTCTTGGATCTTCACTTGTTTTTGATCTCCAAGAGGTGAATCCTATTCTCCTTCTCTAATCATGTCTATGTTCTTCAATCAATTTCTTGATTCAAAGTTTATTTCATAGTTGTTCATCACTTTTAAGTTTCTAGATCTAGAACTTCAAAAATTCATAACTAATTCTAGAAAAAATCCTTTTGACATAAAACCAATTGCTATAATCTTATAATCATCTCTATTTTCATCATCTAGAAGCATAAGATCATGAGAAATTTCTTTCCTAAAAACCTAGCCTTGGACGAATCTATCACCTTAGGGTTGGTAGAGTTTTGTTCATGTGTTTTCATGTATGATCATGTATTCTATGTGGCATGTATGACTACACACTTTAATCCATGTTAGTCTCTTAAAATGAATATTTTTCTCAAAAATCTTTATGTTGGCCGAACCCTAAGTGGGTGAGTTTTGTTGAGTTTTGTTCATGGTTTTCATAAATGATCTTAGAAATCAATCTCTTAGTATGTATGCTTTATGAATCCAAGTTGATTTGTTAAACTAAGAACCCTAGCTCTATGAACCTATTAAGGTCGAATCTATGTATAAAAGAGTTAGGAAGTTTTGAGTTTTAAACTTAGTTGTTTAGTCACTAATCTATGATTTAGGTTAATTAAGGACCATTATTCTATGACTTAATCATGATTAGAAATTTTAAGGATTTTGAACCCTAAAAGTCAGCCCTTGGCGAAACCTAACCTCATGAGCTAAGTGTGTTATGGTTTGATTTGATTTATTTTGGTTGCAATTCGTTTGAAGGAATCAATCGGGTTGGTTTGACCTAAAAACCGACGGAGAAACCGGATTAAATCGGGAGGTTGTTTGAAAATGTTAGTTGAGTCTTCGAGAGGTAGGGGAGCTTACACGAGGGATTTTCTCTATAACTATTTGCTTTTAGTGTGGCTTATATGATTTATATGTGGTTTGTGATTAATTGTTTATGTTGTTTTCACGATGTGTTGTTTATACGTGTATTGATGATTGATCTGCTTTTCATTATCTACAGTAGTATATTATGTTGTTATGATGCATGATCTGCACGGGGATATAATTATGATGATGTTGTTGAATGTTGAATGTTGAATGTTGTTTGAGAGGCCTGACGGTGGTCAGGCGTACCGATTAATGAGATAAAAGATTTAATAATTTGTGAAAGTTATATTGAATGTTTTATGGGGAATGTTGGAATATAATAGTAGAGGAAAATATGATTTTGGAAAAATAATGAGTTTTGAGGAATATTATTATTTTAATGATTTATTAGTGTAAAAAGAAGTTTGTGAGTCACGGTGAGAGCGAACTAGTGAAATTTTTTAGATCTTGCTAATTTTTACACAGAAATTCGAAATATTATAAAAAGTGATTTTGTGATATTAATATTCAAAAACACCTTATTTATTATATAAGAAAATTATGTTAGAAGAAATGTCAGAGTTTGACTTAAAGACGTTTTCTTTGAAAATGCTAAGCGATCGGCAGTTTTGAAATTATTTAAGAGGAAAGTTTGAAAAACAATGATCCTTATGTTGAAAAGAGATTAAATTTGAATTGATTTATTAGAGTTGAAGTGTCAATAAAAAGAAGTTGTTGATGATTTGATGTTATTTTGAAGAAAAAAATGTGTTTCCAAAGGAAATGTGGATTTTCTATGAATTGACGTTTTATAAGCGAATTTCAAGTCGAAAGAATTTTCGGTAAATGAGTTTTACTTAATGACGTAAAGGATGATATAGAACTCAGAAATGATTTAAAAGATGTAATATGATGTAAAAGATGTAAAAGTGTAAAACGATGTAAAAGATGTAAAAAGATGTAAAAGATGTAAAAGATGTAGAAGCGATGTAAGATGTAAAAAGATGTAAGAAGATGCAAAAAGATGTAAAAATGATGTAAAATGATGTTATGGAACTTAATAACAAGAGACGTCGGGGTATTAAGGTTAGTTGTGTTGTAGACTAGGTATCTACTAAAAGAAGTTACCACATTGTAAGATGTTTTCTACTACCACGAACCTAAGGCGATTGCAAGGTCTCGGGGCTTCGTGATTGAGCACTCGGACTTTGAGGTCCTGTGTTGTTAATAAAAGATGTGAAGATGTTTCAAAAGATGTTAAGTCGAAAGCTTTTGAGAGATTTGACAAATAAAGATATAGCACAAGAAAAGTGTTGAGAACAAAATGTTTTCTTGCATGCATTTGGCTGACGTGCCATGATTAAACGAGGGATTACCTTGCGGCATCAGGGTATATCGTACAAAGATGTTCTCATTGTGCCGGGGTTTTGGACCAATGAGGCCCCATCTCAGTGTTATCACTGTGCCCACGATGTTGGACAGTGTGCGATGGGAGTGCCTGTGGCGGTGTGCTGTGGCAATTGAGTCACGATCAACTCATCACAAGGGTTACGAGGTTGGAGATATCTCATGAGATTAAGTGAATGTTTAGATGATGTATTGAAGTGTTCATGCATAGTTTTCCAATGTTGATGTTTGGGGTGTGAAACCCATTGATAAACGAGATATTATGATATGAATGAGTATGTTGTTATAGACATGTATATGTGTATGTGCAATCTTTTGTGTTGTGCATTTAGTTATGGTGATGAATCCATATATTGGCGTCTCACCCTTACAACCATGTCGGAGTTGTACGAGGGGTATGATCCTTACAAGAAGAGGCGAAGGATGTCTAGTTCGAGGCACGCTGTTGCTACTTTTATCGGTTGTAGTGTCCGGTTAGTTACAGACAAAACTTGGTAATGTTATGTTTTGAAGTAAAGTTGATTATGATTTATGTGAGAAAACATATGAGGTAGTATAGTTGAGGACTCATATACATTATGTATTTAAGTGTGATACGATTACGTTGTTGTGGTTAGGAGTTTTAAAGAAAAAGAAAATTTTATCACCATATTTTGAAAATATAAACGTTGAGAAAACATGATTTTCCGAAAGAAACCAGCAAATTAAGTTTTATTTCGCAAACGGATAACCATGTGATGACCCGAGATTAGGGTGTCACACAAACTCAAAGGGAACTCAAATTGCCTTGTTGAGGTCAATTGAAAAATACACATCAATGCTATAGCAATATTTTGGCTAAGAACACTATAACCCAAGTTTTTCATTCAAGATTTATTTGATTGCTTGATGTGTTTGGGATAACGTTGCAAATAACTCCAAAAGTATGTTTGGAATGGAAGTAACTAATTATTGCTATGGGTGCAAACAACAAGTAACCCAAACATATGCCTTCAACAATTACGTCTAAATATTTGACAACATAAGAAGCTTTGCATAACAACTTTGCTATACAA
>JAUPTC010001270.1:0-26147 GCA_030762895.1 Sophora flavescens
AACTATCCAACTTGTCAGTTCACCCTTTGTGAAACTGTAGCTCGATACACAATGGCACGTCTGCCACAACGGCATATAAGCCAGACTATGCATGTAAATCAAGGGTTCTCATTTGCACTTTTCTTTTTCGCATCATTTCTTTCCTCGTCAAGGCTTAAAGCTCTCGACTACTTTTATTGAGGTATTAGATACATTCTAAATACCAACTCAATATTTTTAAACCAAAATAATGATTCTTAAAATCTTTTCCTCAATTCGAACACTAGCCTGACGTCTCAGAAATATAGGTTCTTCTCAATATGAACATTAGTCCGGCTTTACCGGCACTCCGAATTCAGCCCGATATCTCGGCAATCCAAATCCAGCCCGGGTTTTATAGCTCGGAAACCTAGGTCCTTCTCTTTCCTCAAAACTCAAAACAGGAATCCTAGCCCTTCATTTCGGTAATCTAGGTTTAGCACGATTCGGCATCTATCATTACTTAAATTAGGCTACAAGTTTAGCACGAAATTGTGTACGAGTTTTGATTTAGTTAGGCATGTAATTGGGCTTAAGAGTGTTCCAAGCCCATTAGGACTTAGAGTAGCTTACACCTCAAGTAAGACTAGCTTGCATCTTAAGTTAGAGTAGCTTGCACTTCAAGTTAGTCTAGCTTGCATCTTAAGTAGGATGAGCTTATAAATAGGCTTCATGTAAATCATTTTTGAAGTTTGGAATACATTTGAGCTTTCTCATACTTGTGATTTCTATATAGAGTTGAGAGTTCTCCTCTTCTTGGTTCTTGAATTGAACATTTGATTCTTATCTTGAATATCCTTATTCAAGTGGTGAATCCTCCTTTGGCTTATCAATTCAATCTTCAACTCCATGAAGCATTGATTGTGGCGCCTTCTCCTTCTTCTCTACCTCTTCCATTTTCTACTTTGTGTTCTTTAATTGTTGCATTTTAATTTTCTGCACTTTAATTCTTGTTCTTGTTATTTCAATTCATATATAATTGTGCTCTTATACTCCTTTTTGTTTTTCTTGATTCTCACTTGAGATTCAAGTTTCATTCAATTGTTCTTGTTTGTGTTTGATCTTGAATTTATAGCAATTATTTCAAAGAAAGATCCTCAAATGTTTAGTGATAAATCCTTAATCATATCAAGTGGTATCTAGAGCTAGTTCTTTGAATGTTCAATTGTTTTGAATATTTGATCAAATTTTTTTTTTTCAAATTCAATGATGAACTATGAATTGGTGCCATTATCATGATCAATTTCATTTAAGTTTGGGCACCATTTGTCACTAGATTTGGATGATGAAATTCAAATTGAATCCAAAAGTGATCATAGATCTAGAATTTGAAATGAGTTTGAATTGATTTTGCTTGAATTTTGGTGAAATTTTTTTTCCCCTCCACTTTTCACCCTAGCATTTGGCACCATACATGTGAATGTAATCATAGATTACATTTGAATTTTGATTGCATATTGAAATTCAAGCATCAATTTCTTTTCCTTACTTTGTGAATTTGAACAAAATTCAAGATTCAAATTCAAATTTCAATTCACAATAGTAAGCTTGATTCAAATTTTAATCAAAAGTGCTTCAATGATTTCATATTATTAGAACCTCAAACATCTTCATGACATTCAAATTGTGGAAATGATGTGTTTATGATCCACTTGAATTAAAGATCTAGGTATCTAATTTCTTAATTTGTTCTTCATTACTTGGAAATTATTTTACACTACTTCAATTGTTCATATTTCCAAGTATTACACCAATATTGTTCAAATTTGTTCATGCTTGAAGGATCTCATTTGTAATTCAAAATTTTCATTGTAATTACTGTGAAATTGCAATAAGTAAAAGTCAAGTGACTGAAATTTAAAAAAAAAATGGTGTAAAAAGAAAAGGTGGGCCAAAACCATAAATATACAAAGTTTTGGGGCAAAAGTATAAAATCTGAAAAAATTCAGCAAAGGTAAAAGACTTGCCACCATTTCACATGCTTATTATTGTATTCATCCTTCACATATTGGTGTAGCACAATTCACATTGATCATCACTTGTTCAAAAACATTTTGATTAAATTTGAATTACACTTTTGTTGGACTCTTTCAACTTGTCTTCTTCACATCAATTTGAGTGTGCAATTCTTCTTGAACCTTTTCTTGCTTGTCTTCTAAACTCCATTAGTTCTGTATTAGTTAGTTTCAAAATTCTTGACCTCTTTGAATTGATTGCCTATTGGTTGATTTGTCATTTGTTTAATGGAGACTAATTGTTGAGATCTTGTTTCAACTTGTAGTTCCTTTGAGGAGGAAACTCTTGAGTGGAAAGAGACAAGAGATAAATCATCTTGAAACAGTCTACATTGAGTGATATACACGAGTGACAATCTTTGAGTGAATGGTGAGTGAGTGGTGAGGTCCTTGTAATATTCATTTTTGACTTGTAATTCTTTTCATTCACTTGTTCTTTAAGTGTATTTGTTCCTTGTTGGATTGTACTTAATTCTTTTGATTTTTGGCGGTGTAATTGTTCTTATTGGTGTAATCTTCATTTTCTTTGTGTACTTTTCAATTCTCTGGAATTTGTATGTAATTTCTCAAATTGTAAGTGCACCATGACTTCACTACATGAAGAAGACATTGAAGATTCTCCTACATCATCACCAAGAACAAGGAACTCGAATAGGAAGTTGGATAGAATGACAATGAACTTAGAAAGAGTGTTTGAAAGATTAGAAGTACTTGCGAACAAAAAAGGATCAAGGCATGACAACTCACATAGAGGCTCTTCAAATTTGGAAGACAATGAACACAGACCTAAATTTGATAGATGGAGACATAGACATGAACATAGAGGAAGAAGGAATGAGAAGGATGAAAAGTTACATAATGTGAAGGTGAAGATCCCTAGCTTCCATAGGAAGAGTGATACCGATGCTTACTTGGAATGGGAGACCAAATTGGAGCACATATTCTCTTGCTACTACTATAGTGAAGAAAAGAAAGTAAAGGTAGCTAGTCTAGGATTTCATAATTATGCTTTAATTTGGTGGGATCAATTGTGTAAAGAGAGAAGAAAGTATGATGAGGAACCAATTAGTACTTGGAGAGAAATGAAGAGGGTTTTGAGAAAAAGATGTGCGTCTTCAAGCTACACTAGAGACCTACAACATGCACTCAAGGTTGAAGCACAAGTGAAGAGAAAAAACTCCTTCAAGAAGGAGGGTGACTCATCAAAACAACTTGGAGTTGTTGGTAAAAGTGGATCAAAGGCCACATTTCCTAACTCTAAACCTTCCACTTCTACCCTTTCTTCTTTTCCTTCTATGTACCACAACAAAAAGATTACTCTTGTACCCCTCTCTACTAAAGAAATTGGTGAGGCTCAAACAAAAATAGGAGAGAAAATGGAGCTTGAGAGAAAAGCCAAAAGTGAAAAAGAAGAAAAACAAATAAATATAAAATAAAAGAATGTGTCAAAAAATAATATGGAAAAGGCAATTGGCACAAGTGAGCAAAACTTTTGCGACAATCAAAATGTTAAAGAATAAGATGGCAAAGAATGCATAGTTTTAAAAGAAAAAGAAGTAAACAAAATACCTTTGGAAAACCATCCATTGTATTTACTTGACTCCAACATTTTTGGTAAGAATGTCTCTCCCATCTTTTTCTTTACCAACTACCTTAGTTTCTTTTGGATAAACTTCAAGTCACTCCTCAAGAAACTAAAGAAATTCGAAGGCTTATAATAATCTACAATGATATTATCTTGGTACATAGCAAAACACAAGTAAATTTTCTTGAACATTTAAAATGTGTTTTGTTATTACTTAAGAAAGAAAAACCTTTTGCTAATCTTGAAAAATAAATTTTTTGCACCACCAAAGTGGAATTTTTTGGACTATGTTTTAAGTGTTAAAAGTGTAAATATTGATAAGGTTAAAAGTAAGGTAAAAAACGTTTTCTTAGTAGGGCAACCAATTAATAATATTCAACTTATTGACGTTTGCTTGCCTACTAATACTTCTACCTTAACTATATGCATTGAACCTATTTTGCAAATTCAAAAGCAACTAAAGCACATCCATCAAGGTTCTCATTCATTGAGAGAATTAAGACACATATTAAATATCTTTCCAAATGTTTCTCTCAATAATGGACAAACATTACCAAACAACTTTCAAGGGATTACACCTTGTGAAAAATATTTGAAAGGGTTGTTCACAAAACTTGTTTTCAAAAAGGTGGTTTTTGACCCAAGGGTTTTGGCATATATATGTTTGATATATATATATATATGTGTGTGTGTGTGTGTGTGTGTGTGTATTATTGCATATGATAATATGTATATTAATATATGATTATTTGAATTAATATGATATTGTGTCTCTTAATGTTTGATTTTATATGTTAATATATGATATGTGATTTTATTAATAATAAGTGATTAAGAATGATATGATAAAATATCACGTGATTTAGTATTTAAATAGAGATAGTGTTATTCTTAGATTTTAGCCCCTAAACCAATCAGATTTGAGTCCTTATCAATATAGGTTCATCCTCTTTTTGTTTATATCTTAAGATCTTATCATAATCTCGTAAGGATCCTATCTAAGAATAACTACCAAATCTGTCGCTAACAGTACATCAAACGTTTGACCATCTTAGAGTTTGATTTAGGATTCGATCATTAGACATTAGTTTGTAGATATTTCTATGAGCTTTCTAATGACACCAAGAACACCTCAATCGGAAACTTGTAGCTCAAGTTACGGTCAAAATACCGAACTGTATATAGTTTGGACTGAAATAGGAACTCGTTATGACCCAAACTCATATATATACCATTAGACTCGACCTAAACCTAGTTTACACGACCCCAACACTCAGAAAACTGCCTAAATCCTTCCTCGCTGAATCCTTATGGTTTTTCTCCCTAAAACTTCTTGCATCGTTCTCCACTGCTTCTTGATAGGAGAACATCGCTATGAATAGGGGTTTGTTGTGCTTGATGTTTGAGACTTTAGAAAAGGTAAAATTCGTGCACCTTGTCCCTTGTGTTCTTTCTTTCAAGCTCTTGATCTTTTCCTTTTAATTTCTTGATCTTAGAGTTGAACCAAAGTGTCTCTTTGTCGTTCTTGAGGTTGTAGACAAGCACTAGTTAGACAGGATCCAAGTGGATCTTCTTTCTCTCTTTTGAATCGTGATCTCTATTCCAGGTATAGGGAGAAAGGGTAGTGTATTCATAGTCTTGGGGTTAGTGTAAAGTAAAGGGGTTCCCATAACCCCGTGTTGTTTTATGTGTATAAATGAATAACATGTTAAATTGTATTGTTTGGTGATGGTATGTTCTTGGCTATTTTGGTATGTTATTTGTATGTGTTCCATGTTCATGACATGTTGTTAATATTTATCTTGGTTGCCTTGATATGAACATGATAGTATGATGATTGTCGTTGTTATTATGATGTTGGCTGTTGATGTTATGTTGGTTGTATAGTTGATGCTATGACTGTTGAGTTGATGGTAAAAATGTTAAAAACTTTAATTGGTTAAATTAGGTTCTAAAATGAGTTAGAGATTAATAGGTTTAAACACCCTAAAAATTGGTTAAGGAACTATGTTGAGACTCTGCCCAGAACAGTAGTGTCGTGCATTGAGCACGACCGTGCTGAACAGGGAGCACGCCCGTGCTCCCAGTTTTAATTCTGGAAAATGGCCGCATAGTAAGCACGGCCGTGCAGTAGAAGAGCACGCCCGTGCAGCTGAGAACGACCGTGCTCAAAAAGGAAGCACAACTGTGCCCCACTTTAGTGGCAGCACGCCCGTGCTGGGGTTAAGCACGACCGTGCTCACCCCTCTGGACAGAATCTGAGATTAAGGACTTAAACCGGGGTTTTAACCACAATCTTCCCCAATGACAAATGATGACTTAGTTAATTAATGATGAAGACTAGATAACTTAATTAAAGATTAACCAATATGGTTAAGCCGGTAACCGTTGGGTTACCGCAAGTTGTTTGAGTTGTACCTTGGTGCCTTATGGCCAAGAGGGCCTTGACCCCGCGGTTTGGGTATAAGGTGTTATTGATGTTGTTCCTTAGGGACCGAAGTTTGTCCCAAGAAGGGGGACCTTGACTCCAAGGTTTGGGTCTAAGGTGTTGCAGTCGATTATGCTACGGTAGATTCTGCTGGTTAAAGGTGTTGTGGTAGATTTCGCTGCGGTCGATTCCGTTGATGTCTTCGGTTGATTCCGTTGGAGTTATGGAGGTGGTGGTTGTCCGTGGTCATTGTGTTGCATACACATTGCATTGGAGTTGTTGTTGTTGAGGGATATTCGGCATAGGGGAGGTCGTCCTAGAGTACGGTGATCTGGCCATCCACGGTTGGAGTAGATTCTCCTTGCGCCCCCGTGACGAGGCATCCTTTGGTTTGATGCGTTGGTTATCCAAGGAGTAGATTCTCCAGTGTTGAGTAGATTCTCAATGTGGATATGTAACTCCGAAGTCGTCCATCCCGAGTTTAGTGGATCCACATGCATTGTTGGTTTAGCGAAGTAGGACTGTATTGCACTGCATAGCATGCTTGATGTTGATGAGGTTGATGTATGTTTATACATGTTGTTGATATATGCTTACGTTGGTGCCATGCTTGTATGTTTTACTTTACTTCCTACCTCCTTGCTATTATGATTACATAATTCTTACTCCCCATTATTTGTTTGCTGTTTGACCTGATTGGCACCTTGCAGAGGATGACGAGCAGCCTAGAGAGGAGTGACTCTGAGGAGCCGCCACTCACAGTTAGGGCTTGTTTTTATGTTCAGTTAGTTAGTTTTCAGTTTGTATTCCGTAGATTTATTCCGGAACGGTTATACCAGCTCTGTATGTGACATCGGGGTTGGGATAGGTTTATTTCTTTGTTATGTTAAATTGTTTTAAACTCATTTTATTTTCCGCGATTTTGAGAACTAGTTCATGTGGACTTTTCTACCTATGGACGGACGCTTTATTTTGGCCAGTATGATCATGACTAAATTTTATTAATTGCTTATCTTAAAGCGCTTATAACATGTGGGGTAGAAGGGTGTCACATTTAGTGGTATCAGAGCATTTCGGCCCTGTCCGGACGTGGTATGAGTCTGTCGTGAGTGTGTTGTGTGACTCTTGTTTGAATTGTCTATATTTATATAGACAATGTTACGTGGTACTAAGTACCTATAGCTTTGCTTTGGCTTGACTTACTGCATTTGGCGGTTTGCCTTGAACGATCCAAGGAGCCTTCGGGTGCTTCTTCTATTTAGGAAGGTTGTTCTATTATCTCTTGATAATATGAACTTTGCAGCTGATCTTGTGCGCTTAACTTTTTTTTGAAACTGCTCGATGTTATCCTTGGGATGAACTGGTTATCTTCCAACCATGTTCCCTTTATCTGTTTTGATAAGACCTTAGTTTTTGGAACTCCAACGGAGTCTAAGAATCCGGACCTTCTCTCTGCCAGCCAAGTTCAAGTTTCGATGAAAGACGAAGTCCAAGTGTACACGATGATAGCCTCCCTGGAAGTAGAGAGCAGCCCTCCTGATGTCGCCAGCTTGCCTGTTGTGTGAGACTTTCCTGAAGTGTTTCCGAGGGATGTTTATAACTTACCCCCAGAGAGAGATATTGAGTTTGCCATAAACTTGTGTTTGGCACCGGGCCAATCTCCATAGCACCCTATAGGATGTCGCCTCTAGATCTAGCTAAGTTGAAGGATGAGTTGGAAGACCTGATGAAGAACCAGTTCATTAGGCCTAGTGTGTCTCCGTTGGGAGCACCTGCGTTATTGGTGAAGAAGAAGGATGGTAGTATGAGGTTGTGCGTCAACTATCGACAACTCAACAAGGTGACCATAAAGAATCGGTATCCCCTCCCTAGGATTGATGATCTCATGGACCAGTTGATAGGCACTTGCGTCTTTTCTAAGATAGACTTGAGGTCAGGGTACCATCAGATTCGGGTTAAGTCTGAGGACATCTCGAAGACAGCGTTAAGAACGTGATATGGTCACTATGAGTACTTGGTTATGCCCTTCGGTGTGACTAATGCTCATGCGGTCTTCATGGATTACATGAACAAGACCTTTCACCCTTACTTGGATAAGTTTGTGGTGGTGTTCATAGATGACATCTTAGTGTACTCCAAGAGCAAGGAGGAACATGAGGAACACCTGAGAGTTGTCTAGAAGACCCTTAAGGAAAAGCAGTTGTATGCTAAGTTGTCTAAGTGTGATTTATGGTTAGAGGAAGTGAGCTTCTTAGGACATGTCATCTCTAAGGGTGGCATAGCTGTGGACCCAGCTAAGGTTGAGACGGTGCTCCAGTGGGAAGTACCGAAGTCTGTGACCGAGATTAGGAGTTTCTTGGGGTTAGCCGGGTATTGTAGGTGGTTCATAGAAGGTTTCTCTGAGATAGCTTTACCTTTAACCCGTCTCACCAAAAAGGGACAGTTGTTTGTGTGGGACTCTAAGTGTGAAGAGAGTTTCCAAACCCTTAAGGATATGTTGACATCAGCACCAGAGTTAGTTTTGCCAGATCCTAGTGAACCCTTCGTAGTTTACTGCGATGCTTCTAAGCAAGGGTTAGGTGGTGTGTTGATGCAGAATGGTAAGGTAGTTGCTTATGCTTATAGGTAGTTGAAAACCCATGAGAATAACTACCCTACCCATGACGTAGAGTTAGGAGCCGCGGTATTTGCTATGACTGTTGAGTTGATGGTTAAAATGTTAAAAACCTTAATTGGTTAAATTAGGTTCTAAAATGAGTTAGATACTAATAGGTTTAAACACCCTAAAAATTGGTTAAGGAACTGTGTTGAGACTCTGCCCAGAACAATACTGTCGTGCATTGAGCACGACTGTGTTGAACAGGGAGCACGTCCATGCTCCCAGTTTAAATTCTAGAAAATGGTCGTGCTTAGCAGAGGAGCACGCCCGTGCAGTTGAGAACGCCCGTGCTCAAAAAGGAAGCACGACCATGCTCTACTTAAGTGGCAGCACGCCCGTACTGGGGTTAAGCACGACCGTGCTCACCCCTCTAGACAGAATCTGAGATTAAGGTCTTAAACAGGGGTTTTAACCCCAATCTTCCCCAACGACAAATGATGACTTAGTTAATTAATGAAGAAGACTAGATAGCTTAATTAAAGATTAATTAAGATGATTAAGCCAGTAATCGTTGGGTTACCGCAAGATGTTTGAGCTGTACCTTGGTGCCTTATGGCCAAGAGGGCCTTGAGCCTGCGGTTTGGGTCTAAGGTGTTATTGATGTTGTACCTTAGGGACCGAGAGTTTGTCCCAGGGGGGGGGCCTTGACTACACGGTTTGGGTCTAAGGTGTTGCAGTCGATTCTGATGCCGTTGATTCCGCTGGTTAAAGGTGTTGCGGTAGATTCCGCTGATGTCTTCAGTTGATTCCGTTGGAGTTATGGAGGCGGTGGTTGTCTGTGGTCATTGTGTTGTATACGCATTGCATCAGAGTTGTTGTTGTTGTTGAGGGATGTTCGACATAAGGGAGGTCGTCCTAGAATACGGCGATCTGGCCATCCACGGTTGGAGTAGATTCTCCTTGCGCCTCCACGACGAGGCATCTGTTGGTTTGATGCATTGGCTATCCAAGGAGTAGATTCTCCAGTGTTGAGTATATTCTCAATGTGGATATGTAACTCCGAAGTTGTCCATCCCGAGTTTAGTGGATCCACATGCATGGTTGGTTTAGCGGAGTAGGACTGCATTGCACTGCATAGCATGCTCGATGTTAATGATGTTGATGTATGTTATATATGTTGAATGATGTATGTTACGTTGGTGCCATGCTTGTATGTTTTACTTTACTTCCTCCCTCCTTGCTATTATGATTACATGATTCTTACTCCCCATTATTTGTTTTTTGTTTGTCCCAATTGGCACCTTGGAGAGGATGACGAGCAGTCCGGAGAGTAGTGACTCTGAGGAGCCGCCACTCATAGTTATGGCTTGTTTTTATGTTCAGTTAGTTAGTTTTTAGTTGTATTCCGTGGATTTATTCTGGAATGGTTATACCAGCTCTGTATGTGACATCGGGGTTGGGATAGGTTTATTTCTTTGCTAAGTTAAATTGTTTTAAACTCGTTTTATTTTCCGCGATTTTGAGAACTAGTTCATGTGGACTTTTCTACCCATGGACGAACGCTTTATTTTATACAGCATGTTCATGACTAAATTTTATTAATTGCTTATCTTAAAGCGCTTATATCATGCGGGATAGAAGGGTGTCACATACTACAAGTAGACCTGATACAATATTTAGTATATGTATATGTGCAAGATATCAAGAAAATCCTAAAGAATCAAATCTAAGAGTTGTAAAAAGAATCATGATATACTTGTTAGGAACAAAAGAGATTGGTTTGTGGTATCCAAAGGGATCCACATGCACCTTAATAGTCTATTCTGATTATGATTTTGCAGGTTTCAAATTAGATAAAAAAAAATCATTAGTGGGACTTGACATCTACTTGGGAACTCAGTAGTATCTTGGTCTAGCAAGAAACAAGCTAGTGTGGCTTTGTCCTTTGCTGAAGTTGAATATGTTCCAGTAGAAAGTTGTTGGGCACAAATTCTTTGGAAATTAAAAATAATTAGTTGATTCTGGTATACATTTGGACCATATACCAATAAAATGTGATAACACTAGTGCAATAAACCTAGCAAAGAATCCAATAATGCAATCTCGAACTAAACATATAGAAATTAGACATCATTTTATTGGAGATCATATATAAATGATTATATATATAGTTATTTAACATACTGCAACAACTAAACAATTAGCTGATATTTTCACCAAACTCTTAAATAAAGGAAGCTTTTTTATATAATAAGAGAATTGGGTATTGTTCATATCTCTTACATTAATCTTTGATCAGGTGCTCATATTTGTTTGAATGTTTATATGAATTCTTAATGTTGTGGTCATGATTTCTCATAAAAAATTACTCAGACAATTGACTGCCCTATCATGCCAATTGATTCAGGCTAAGCCTATATGGCAAAAGCTACCTTTAACACTCCTTATGAATCGATTGTCTTCCAAGCTCAATCGATTCCTTCGTGTGAAACTTAGAACAATCAAATGGGTCAATTGATTGCTTCAGTATGAATGATAAATCACAGTCTCTGTAGTAATACCAATCGACCAAGTACATTGATTTCTTCATAAATACAAAATGCATATTCTTTGTCTAATCTTCTCAATCGATTACGTCAATCGATGCTATAAATCCTATAAAAATCAATTAGTTTGACAAATATCAATTGATTACCTTGATGAGTACATATGTTGATCAGATACACAAACCCATAAATATGCTTTCTAATACAGAACAATTGATTAAGGCATATGCTAATTGATTGACAAAGCCCAAAATAGTTTAATATATCGGTTAACAAAATCGATTTACAGGCTCCCAGGTTTTAAAACACCCTTCTCCTTGCACACAAACCCGGGTTAAAATACAAAATTTCCTCTTCCAATTTAATAAATACTCATACTCGAACCCTAGCAAAGATATTTTTACTTCCCTTCAGCTCCAAATCACCATTTCTCATGGCTAGAGTCAAGTAAACTGCACCTAACCTTCCTACACCTCCCTCTTCCCTTTCTTCTTCATCTTCACCAACTCCTCTTCCAACCTCATCTCCACTTCCTTCTCCTCTACTTGCTCCAACCGTGATTAGCTCTTCTAGACCCAAGAGAAAAAGGGGTGGAAAAGCCAAAGGTGCTAAGAACAAGAAGGATACAAAGGGAAGGAAGGTTGTAAAGAACACTCCAAAAGAAAGATTTCAAGAAGAAGAAGACCAAGGTCACCAATGAAATCTCATAGACTGAACCACGGCCCTTGTGACAAGCAACTCAAGTAAGGGCTTTAGGCCTAAAAAAATTTTAGTAGTTACTATATAATTAAGTAATATTTTTTTATTTAAAAAAAATATTTACTTACTAGTTAGTATTTAATATATAGTAATTTACTAAATAGTAATCTTGCTGTAGACACTCTAGTTGGGAGGCTGTGAAAACCAATGAAGCAACCAATCGAAAATTAGTCTAATAATCGATCTAAATGGTTGAAGCTTGTGCGATAACCCGAGATGTCACTGGGGAGCCAAAATCTCTAATTATGATGGTTCATCAAAAAATATAGTAATTTAATAAATGATTTTACATATCAAAAAACTCGAAAGATAAACTTTAAATAAAAATTAATAATTTTAATAAAATATTGTTATGAGTTTTTAAAAGGCATCGTCCCAAAGGTCGCTTTAAGCCTCAACACTTGTTGGTCTCGCCCTGAGCTGAACTACTTCAAAGATACTTTTCTGATGAGGATCAAATAGATAGATACATGGTTGATTGTAAACTAGGGAAATTCATAAAGCCGTTGATTTCACCTACTTTAATGCCAAGTCAACATAAGTCATGACACTTTAGAACACTGCTTTAAAAACCAGTTGGACTGGACTTGTCCAACCGGACACCCCTTCGATCTTCGTTGAACTCCCCTCCGCAGTATGATCGCTAAAAACCATAAAAAAATTGGTTAAATTGGTCAAAACTGAAATCGGTCCGACCAGTTGATTCATTTTTAAAAAATATATAAATTATTTATTTTCTTAAAATAAAATGGGAGGGTTTTGCATTTTTGGCAAGTCTCGCACTCTCAACAATCTTAGATTCATAATATTTCCACCTTTGTTTACATTGTGTAGCGATTGCTAGCAAGAGGATTGGTCTGTCATGTTAATTCATATGGATTTCAATCTTTTGTTTAGAAATTCATTAAAACTTAACTTGGTAACTTGGATTTGTTGTTGTGTGCTTGTTTCATTATTGAACAATTTGGAATTGGTATGGAAACTTATATTGAAAATTGATTTGTTGATTAATCTCTTTATTAATATATATTTGTAGTTATATATATACATATATTCATCTTGGTTTGACCATCGATTGAACCAATTGATCCCTTGAACTGGTTTCCTTTCCGGTTCTCCGGTTGTACCAATCTTTAAAATATTGCTTTAGAAGGCCAAATGCCACATTGCATAGGAATTTGGGCATTGCACCCCTGCTCCTCAAGTTGAAGATCTCTCAAAGCAAGTGGCACAAGTTGCCAGAGAGGCTGTGAAGGTCAAGCACAAACTTAACAAAACTCTCCTCTAACTGCTCCTACCTCTCCTTAGTTTAGTAGTCTAGACTTAGGACAAGTACTTTACTTTTATGAATGTAATTGGTCTTTGTAAACCATATCATTTGATGTTTTGCTACTTTAATGTTTTGATGTATGGCCTGCTTTGTAATGAGTTTCAAATGAACCAATCAATATTGAGGGAGTTTGTCATGTCATCTAGAATTAGAATATATCAATAGTTCTCTGATAGTGTACACGTATATACACATAAGGGTAATGAACTGGGATCAAATTTTTGAAAAGTCACTCAGATGATACTTGAACATCAGTTGTATCACTTGCCTTCACGAATCGCCCTTTCACCCTCTTTCTTGTATCAGCCCTGGCCTTCCTTGATTCATAGCGAATGTGCTTATCGTACCTATGCAAAGTTTGATGCCACAATTTTGAGATAAAAATAAAATGTGACCGATCTTTCAAAAAATAAAATAAAGGGCATACTCCAAAACTAAAAAGCACCCATTTATACATTTTTGGTATATATTCTTTTTTTTTTTTGACAGAAAGAGGGGCTTTCAATAAATTGAAATAAGGTCATTACAAATGACATGATACACTTGGGCAGGGACTTCCCCAATCCAAGTCCTAGAACCTAAGGTTTTAGCAGCACCTGCAAGTGCATGGGTAGCTTCATTTCTATTCCTTCTAATACAAGTGACAGTAATATTTGATAACTGATTAAGAAGATCCTTATAGTCTTGAATGATGTGTGCAATGTGAGCTATTCTAGACCTGTCTTCCAAGCAATTTACCACTGCTTCTGCATCATATTCCACAGTTAGCTTCTCGAAGGTTTCATGCAAAGCCCATTGGAGACACCACCTCAAACCTAAAGCTTCAGCTAACAGAGGAGCCATCCTACTGTCTTCTTTTTTAGTGGCTGCGAAAAGAACCTTCCCTTCTGAGTTCCTGACCACCATACCCCATCCAGTTACGCCATTTTCAAAACAACCAGCATCTACATTCAATTTCAACGTGTTGAGCTCAGGGGGCATCCATTTCCGGGTTTCCTTCGTGATTGTTTCTTTTTGGACTGGAATGTTGGCAGCATTAAAATCTGCTGCAAACTCAGTGGCAGAGGCGGCTACTGTGATTGGATAAAAAAGAGCCTTGTTGAACACTACCTGATTCCGAACCTTCCATATCTTCCAAAGGGTGGTGCAGACCATTTGAGCTGCTAGAGGTTCCTGGTTTTTAATCCAATGGGGAAGCCAGGCATTGAGGCTGACTTGGTTTGGAACATGGATGCCTAGTTGAGTGGTGAACCAGAGCACCCGGATTGGGGTGCAGTGCAGAAAAATATGGTCTTGGGTCTCATCCTTTTCTAGACAAAAAGGGCAGCTCATATCAATCTTCATCCCTTTCTTTCCCAGATTGTGCCTTGTAGGGAGAATGTTTCTTGCAAGTCTCCAAATGAAGTTCTTTATGCTATTTGTGATTGGGGCCTTCCAAATTGCTTTCCACAGACCTTGATCTCTCATGTCAGAGGCTTCAGGTTCATTTCTGTTCTTCTCTTCACAAAGAAGATGGTAGGCTGACCTGATAGAGTAGTTGCCATCATTCTCCCAATGCCAAATTAAAGTGTCTTCAGGCAGCCGCAGAGAAATAGGAATGTTGAGAATCTGGACTGCTTCAAACTGGTTGAAGCTCATGAAAATAAAGTCCCTTTTCCAGAGCTTTGTGTCTTCATCAATAAGTTCCGAGACTGTGGCATCTTGTTGGAGATTTTTTATAGGGCTCCAGATCTTGAAATTTGTTTGTTCGGGCAACCACTTATCCTTCCAAATCCTCACCTTCTTTCCATTCCCAATCATCCACCTTGCCCCCAAGTCTAGAACCTCTTTGGCTTGCAGCATACTTCTCCAAGCATAGCTTGGCTGAAAACCTTTTTTTGCCTCCATGAAAGAACTTCTTGGGTAATACCTTCCTTTGAAAACTCTGGCCATTAGGGAATCTTCATCACTGACTAGTCTCCAACATTGCTTTCCTAGGAGAGCTTTGTTAAAG
Source organism: Sophora flavescens (assembly GCA_030762895.1). Taxonomy (NCBI): domain Eukaryota; kingdom Viridiplantae; phylum Streptophyta; class Magnoliopsida; order Fabales; family Fabaceae; genus Sophora; species Sophora flavescens. The sequence continues at coordinate 15,274 of JAUPTC010001270.1, forward strand.
TCAGAGAACCCTCTAAAACCCAATCCTCCCCTATTCTTAGCTCTGCCCATTCTCTCCCAACTAAGCCAATGAACCTTCCTGCTGTTTTCAGTAGTGCCCCACCAGAATTTTGCAATCAAGTTTTCTATCTCATAGCAGCAACCATCAGGGATTTTATAGCAGCTCATAATGTAGTTCAGGATGGCTTGAGCTACTGATTTGATAAGAGTCTCTTTCCCTGCTCTTGACAGGCACTTCTCCTTCCAACCCTTTAGCTTCTTCCAAACTCTGTCCCTGACAAAAGCAAAGACATCTTTTTTCGATCTTCCAAACACAAGGGGAAGGCCAAGATATCTAGATAGGGTAGTCACGGTCTTTGTTTCCATCTTGTTGCAGATCATATTTTGCTCATTTGGGGCCACATTTGGACTATATGACACCTCAGACTTGTCTAGGTTCACCAGTTGACCCGAGGCCAACTGATAAGTGTTGAGGACCTGAGTGATGGTTTCAGCTTCTTTTAAATTAGCTTTAGCGAAGAGAAGGCTATCATCTGCAAACAGGAGGTGTGTGATTTGAGGAGCCCTCCTGGCTACTTGGATGCCATGGATGGATCCTTGTGAGTTAGCCTTATGAAGCAGACCAGAAAGAACATTGGCACAAAGAATAAAAATGTAGGGCAATAGGGGATCACCCTGCCTTAACCCTCTCTCAGGGGAGAAACTACAACTTGGTTGATCATTAATGAGCACCTGGTAAGACACTGTAGTGATGCAAGACATGATGAGTTTCGTGAAATTGGATGGGAAACCTGTTTGGAGCAAAACAACACTAATGAAAGGCCATTCCAGTCTGTCATATGCCTTTTCCATGTCAAGTTTGAGGGCCATCATCCCCTTTTAGCCTTTAGTCTTCTTCTTGAGCCAATGGAAGCATTCCATGGCAATGAGAGCATTGTCAGTAATGAGCCTCCCTTTTACAAAGGCACTTTGTTCTTCATCGATCACATCCGAGAGGACATTTTTTATTCTATTTGCAATGGCTTTGGTGACTATTTTCATAACCACATTGCAGAGGCTAATCGGCCTAAACTGTTTTGGGGAACTCGGGTTCTTGCACTTTGGAATGAGGGGAATATGAGTCTTGTTAATAGACTCCAGGGACCTTTCGTCATTAAGGATACCAAGAGCTAAAGTTTGGATGTCATTCCCCACTATGTGCCAATACCTTTGAAAGAAAAGGGCAGGGATGCCATCCGGTCCCGGGGTCTTGAGAAGGTGCATTTGATTTATGGCTTCCTTAACCTCATCTTTGGAGAAACTTTGATCACACTAGGCCCTCTGCTCATCACTGAGATGTTTTTGAATTGCCATACAATCTTGCTCCATACCCCTTGGATTGGAGGAAAAGAACAGATCAGTGAAATAGTTCAGGAGGATTCTTTCTACGTTTTCTTCACCACGCCACCACACCCCTGCATCATCTTTAAGCTTCTTCACTTCATTCACTTTCCTCCTTTGGTTTGCCTTTCCATGAAAAAACTTTGTATTCTTATCCCCATCTTTTAACCACACAGCCTTGCTTCTTTGTCTTCAAAGCGTTTCCTCAATTTTGAGCAGATTCGCATGATGCTGTTCAAGCTCCTTATAGGAAGAAATGCTGTCAGAAGAGCTAGACCACATTGAGTTATCCTTTAGCCTGCTTTCTGTTTTGGCAATTTCTTTTCTAATTTCAGTTGTCCTATATTCCTTGAAATCAGCATCTAAAGCTTGTAGGTTGGCCAAGCGATTCACACAGGGAACATTGCCCTTTGACCAGGTTCTCCTCACCAAATCCTCACATCTACTGTCTTTTACCCAACACTCCTCAAACCGAAAAACATGTCTTCTTTTCCTTGGGTTAGTGTGAAGGGAAGCTTCTAATTCAATCAATAGAGGTGTGTGATCCGAACCAAAACGAGGAAGATGAGAACCTAAATTGGGCTGAAACGAGGAATAAAGTCTTCAGATGCCATGGCTCTATCCAGTCTGCATTGTATCTGTTCATCCCCTTGCCTCCCATTTGACCAAGTGAAAGGATGGCCAATGAAACCCAAGTCCTGGAGGCCACATTCAGTTATAGTGCTTCTACCTAGACTCAGTTGATCAAAGCTACGCGGGTTCCCTCCCATTTTCTCATCCACCGATAAGGTGTCGTTGATGTCACCAAAACAAAGCCATTTGTTAGAGACCTGTCCAACAAGGTTCCTAATTAGACTCCAAGTTTTCTTCCTTTGAGCTTCCTCCGGGTAGCCATAAACACCAGAAAAGAACCATGGTTCCCCGGTGTCCTCATCTTCTCCTTTCCCATAAATGTGATTGAGAGAGTAAGAGATGATGGTAATATCCACCTAATCATTCCATAACAAAGCTAAGCCTCCCGACCTCTCCCTACCCTGCCCATGACAATCAACATACAAGCCAGAATTGTAACCACTCATGTTCCTAATTCTGTTCATCTCATCTTCTTTTAGCCTCGTTTCCATGAGAAAAACAAGGTGAGGATTTTCTAATCGAAGGAGCCTCAACAAGGCTCGAACTGCACGAGGATTCCCCAAACCCCGACAGTTCCAGCTAATGATTTTCATTGTTGTAGGCGGTGTTGGGTCTCCAACACCACCTCCGGTTCAGGGTTTCCAATCTCCATAGCCACCACACACCTCAGTTTGTCCTTATTCCTGATCTCTTCTGGGGTCCCTTCAGAAATCATCACATCAACAGGCATCCTCTTCCCTAACAGATTCTCCTCTATTTTCTGAGGTTGCTTTCCTTTTGGTTTGCTATCTTTGTGCCTGTTCCATCTCCTTTGTTTGCCCTTGCTGATTTCCACTTCCTTCTCAACAAATGTGTTTTTGGTTGTTAGGTCAAATGATCCCAAAGTCTCTGCTACCTGCTCGATCTCCTTAGATGTTGTCTTAGTATTCTTCACATCTTTGTTCAGGAGAGCCTTACCTTTCTTAACAGTCTGTGGAGTTTGTTCCACCTCAGTGTCTTCTTCCTTATTCCTTGACCCTTCAATCCTGTTATTGCTTGTTGTAGCAAATAAACTCCTACTATAGGGGCTAGAGCTACTTTCTCTCTTTGGTTCCATTGTGACCTTCGGAAGCGGTGATGCCCGAAGCCATGGCCCAAATGGAAGATCTTTCTCCTCCACCTCTTCATAGCCATCCTCATCTTGGTCCTCTGCTTCCTCGCAATCTTTCAGTTGGTGTCCTAGCCTCCCACACGCAAAACAAAAGTTAGGGAGTCTTTCATATTTGAAGAAAACCCTCAGATCCTTTCCTTGGTAGCGTATTACAGTCCCCCTTTTTAGCGGTTTCCGGAGATCTAGGTCCACTTTGAGTCTAAGGAATTTCCCAAACTTGTTGGATTACTTATTATCAGCCTCCTCAAACACCCCCATGATATCCCCTAATTTTTTCGCCATTGTCTCTGACCTGAGTTTTAGTGGTAGGTCGTAAACCCTTGCCCAAAAGGACCCTGTGTGCATATCCATTTCAGACGGTTGCTCAGACCCAGACACCCTCTTCAAGATCAAAAAATTGCGATCGAAACTCCAGGGGCCTCCTCTAATAACATTCTCCAGGTCCCTCTTACTTGTAAAGCGAAAAAGGTAGAGGTTCTTCCCCAGATCTTGTACTTCCACTGGATTTTTTAGCCTGCAAGCCTCGACAATAGTCTGCTTGAACGCCCTAACGTTGTAAGGGTTAGCAGTCCAGAGTTTCCCAGCTAGGGATCTTCGGAATACCTCCTCCTCGAGGTCCTGTGTCCTCAACTACAATCCCTGTTTCTTCCTCCTCTGATAAATGAACATGCTTCCATTTCTCCATGCTTCCCCTCTACAGAACACAAGCAAGAAAAACCGGGATAAGACCCGGGAAGAGATCCAATAGATGGATGAAGTTGAACCAGGACGCCCTAGGAGGGAGCCGCCACTTAGTTCCTGAGAAACCCTAGGAGGACGGAGAACATTACCCAATCACATAGCTGAGCTGTTTTGATTTTAGTTCATTTTTGGTATATATTCATTTGCATTTGCATGTGTAAATAATTAAACAAAAAGTACCTTCTAGTTTTCTTCTTCTCCTTGTAGCGTAACATAGCATCCCCTCTATTCTTTGCTAGCTCTTCCAAGCTAATCTTGGCTTTTATGGTGCTAACATTTTCACTCCCATTGACAAGATGCTCCATGATTGCGACCTTGTTGGTGCCACTGTACGTTATGGATTCAATCAATTTGGGCTCTGATGATAATCCACCTCTAGCTTTCTTGTTAATTTCTTCTTTCTTCATTACATGGTTTGATGATGACTGATTCGATTGATTCTGCAATTTTTTAGACTAATCATTTGTTAATTACTAGCTCCCTGCAGATAAAAGTATAAAACTAAGCATGAAATATAAATATTTGACAAATAATGAATGATATAAACCATGAAAAAGGTCAAATCGTATGGGAACTTCACTGCAAATTTTTTTTTTTCAAGTGAGAGTTTAGTGCAATCTTTGCAAAACTGCTTATGACACTCAAATTGTTGCAAATTGCAAATACATAATACATGTGACTCTCTGCATCATGTCACACTTAGAAGGCAAAGTATAATTATAGGATTAAGATTCTCTCTTTTTATTTTTGTCATTTTCTCTCATGGTACGAAGGAGATAAAAAAACAAATTTTAATGAGCCATACATATAAAAATAAATTCCTTCTTATGTCTTTCTCTTTAACACGAGAGGAAAAGGAAAAAAATAAAAGGAGATGATCCATGTGGGTAATTATATTGGTGATTTTGCAAATTATAAGGAAGGTATTGTCATTTCAAAGTTAAACTAGGGACAGTCAAAGTTGGAAGTCTTGCTCTGAAATCTTGAGCAATAAAATCCTTCCGTCCTCCATTGTCCCTCCCCATGTGAACTCTGTACATAAAAATCAAAGCTATGAAGGCCCACAGCTTTGTCAGTATGCTTAGATTTCAAAGCTAATAACTCACTTCTACAGCAACTTTCTTTTTCAACATTGATTAGTTTTTAGATATCTACGGATTCATTATAATTATGATGTGTCAGAACCTCATATATGACATATTGACATATATATTTATCAAAAAGATGTGTCAGAACCCCATAAAGAACATGTGCATATTCCATCAAAGTTCTCACATTATGGTATGCCCGGGTATAATCCGTTCAAATCCATTTCACAACATTCCAACAAAAAATTGCAATCCAATTGTTCTCACTTTTTGCGCTTGCCTGTAACCTATTGATCCTAAATTAGAAGACTCCTGTAGAGCACAAAAGTAGTATTAACTTTAATTTGTTGCAGACACTTCGTGACTCCCAATGTATTATGATCAAATGGATGAAGGTTATGGTGTATCACCCATTAAAATGGTGTAATGGTGCATCATCCACTGACAGATTATGAGACAATTATTTTGTAATGTGACAAATTAATTGAAAAATCAAATGATTTACATGATAAAATGATTGGCCCACAATCTATCATGTGGGTGGAGCACCATATGCACCATAGACAACACCTGCTGAAAGACTTACATGGTGTGCAACTACATGTATGTATAGTGTACTGCAGTTAAACTGGCATAAATTGAAAACCATTCTGTATAAAGAATGACTTACATTTCTTGATAGAATATCATCACCAATTGTTGAACAGTTCATATTGTGCACATTTTGCAATGTTTTTGGAATCAATAAGGAAGCGTCTTCAAGACCATCAAAACTCACCACTCGTGGTTCACTGCAATCTCTTGATTTCTGTAATTGAAGTTCCCATACATGTAGGGGGGAAAATTGAACATCAATTTAGTTATTTACATATTCCAAGACTTTGTTTAAACCAGTACACCATAATATTTTCTATAGTAAAAATAAAATGCCCCTAACTTAGGGAAAGGTAATAAATTAAAAAACAGATTAAAAGGAAAAGTAACTCTAGAATTTTCCTTTTTCCATGTAAATAAGCCAAGTGCAAAAGTATATTTTCAAATATTCCAACAGCAGATCTTTACAGTTTTACAATGAGCATAAAGCCGCTCATGCCTATATTGGTTATCTCCATGTAAAGGTAAAAGGAAGTTGTGGTATATAATTAAAGAGAGCTGCAGAACACATGCACTTGAACTAGAAAACGAACCAATTTTAATTAATAATCAATAGTCTAACCAAATAAGACTAAGTTTAAACGTAATTATCACTTAGAAAGGTATATGAAACTGAAAAGTGACAACGAATGGTTAGGAGGCGAAATTGTCCATGTAACTTGGATTGATGAAAACAATTCTTCAGATTCCCTGTTTACTAAAACTCTAAATTTTGGAACAGAATCGTAAAGTACTTTGCCATACAATATAAAGTTATACACACATATCTCGCCGTCCTTCCCCCAAAATGAACACTACTACTAACTAATAGAAGTCTGAAATCCACAATAGCAAATAAAATTTGGGAAATTCTTCAAAACCCCTAGGCCCTAATTAAGTGATACGCGATCCGATATAAAATATGGTTAACTCAATTTCAGACTCGTTTATAAGACTGTTAAACCGGTAATGTTACTAATCACACCAGCCACCTTTTTCTTTCGTAAAGATAAAGGCTCAAATATATTCCTTAAAAAAATATGGTACACTTTTGATCCCTAAATAAAAAATTAATCATTTATTTCCTGAAATTTATAAAGGTGGGACACGTCAGTTCATCCGTCGTCACAAACCTGATACGCGGGATCACAGTTCCATAGAAGATCCCCTGCTTCTTCACTTCCATAATCATTTTCCCACGTGTCAGCATTAGATGGCAACATGAGCAAAGACGTAAACGGTGTTTGTTGCATCAACAATTCATCACCATCATAATTCTCACAACTATTACCCAATTCATCACCATCCTCATGATGATGATCTCCACCCGCCACATTAATATCCCTCCTCGCCATTTCCACCACTTGCTCATACACCTCATCCTTAAACTTATCCTCACCCTCAGAGGCACCAACAACAACCGGAACCACAGCAGCACCACCCTTATTAAACTCTTTATTCAAATCAACGCCCAGCGCTGACGCAATCTCGAAAACCGAAGGGCACCCAGAGAGGCCCTCCACGCGGTGGCGCTCGTGGATAATCGAAGAAGCCGTCGACGAAGCGGCGTCGTTTTTGTGGGCCTCCAAATCGCATTGGTGGCAAAGTACGAGGTTGTCGGTGGAGCAACGAACCGTGGCGGTGTCGTTGTTGCAGCTGTGGCAAATCTGGTGACGCACGTGTTTGAGGGAGAGAGCGTTGGCGGAGTGAACTTGCTGGTCGCAGAACAAGCATAGCTTCGCGGAGTCTGCTCTGCAGAACAGGATCGCGGTTTTGGAGTCACAATAGTCACACGGTGGCGGGAACAGCAGCATCTTCTTGTTCTTCTTCCTTCTCTTTTGTTGTTATCCACTTTTCTTTTCTTTTTTCTTTTGGAGGAAAACAGAGTTAATTAGGTGAGTTGAAGAGAGGAGAGGAAGTGAAAGATAGAAGAAGGAGATGGATGAAATGAAAGAGCACATGAAGAAGGTGCAGAAGACGCAATCTGATGGATTATGAAACGGGTGGGTGGGCACAGGGGGCCACAAATGGAATTAATGGACGCCTCACTTTTTTGGCCAAGCTGGTGAATCTTGCATGTGCACTCTCTGCTTTCATTTTTTTTTTTTCATCACGTAGTTTGTTTGTTATTTTTCAGAAAGGAATAATCATCCGGTTTAATAAATTTTTGAGTAAGAGCATGTTGTTTGGGAAAGATGGTACTTTGACCTAATTTTTTTTATGTAGACTATTATTTACCCAAAGAGGTACTTTTACAAAAATATGGGATACTTTAGTCCATGGAAAGAAGAAAAACCGGTCATTTATTTCATTATGTTTACAAAATATTAGATATATTATGCTTTTGTTATCTTCCATTCATTAATTATTAGGGTATTTTAGAGTTAAAGTTTATATCATTTTGATTTATGAAAATTTTACCGTGATCCAGTTTACTACCAAGGAGAAAAAAAAACACCCCCCACAATCAACCACCAAAAGAAAACAACGGACCTCTCCCTTCACACAAAAAACAAAACAAGGGAGGAGGAACGAGATGGGGATATGTGGAGGAGAGGAATGGTGGAGGAGAGAGGGGGCAACAACAACCCCACAACAACCACAAAACCAAACCAAAACCCCCACCACAACACTTACCCAAAACCCCCCCCAACCCTCTCACAAAACCCCAACAAACCTTCACAAAACAAAAAACAAAAAAAAAAAAAAAAAAAAAAAAAAAAAAAAACAAAAAAAAAAAAAAAAAAAAAAAAAAAAAAAAAAAAAAAAAAAAAAAAAAAAAAAAAAAAAAAAAAAAAAAAAAAAAAAAAAAAAAAAAAAAAAAAACAAATAATTTTCTTTAATACCTAGATACATGTCGTCTGATTACCCCTATCATTCCTATCATCTTATCACTCCTATTTATAAGAAAATATATCAAACAATAGAAGTGATCAAACGACGGAAACTAAATTTTGCACCGTACAATTTTTGTTGACCAAATTGGATCATGTAACGAAAAACATTGAATCAAAAAGAGCCAGGTAGATAAAAGATGACAGTAGGACTAACATGTCGCAAAGTTGTAAATTTTAGAGAGTGAATGATTGATTTTTTTTTTATAGGGCGCTGAATGTACCCACTTGTTCTTAATTTTTTCCTGAGGCTTGCTTGGATCTTTAATCTTTTTTATATCATCATATATTTATATAATTTATTATTTGAATATATTTAATTTTATCCCATTTTTTACGCATCAAGATTTTAATTATAACACAATTAAATACAGAAAACATTTGTTGTGCTCACGAGTTGGGTTGGGTCAATTTTGACTGAACCAACCATTACAGGAACCAATTAAATTTGATTAAAATATTTTTTTGACATTTATCTATTAGTTAAACTTCGTTTTGTTTTTTTATCTTTTAAAAGATTTAATTTTTGTCCTTTATTTTTCAAACATTACTCAAAATGGTTCTTTCGTCAAACCTATTATCGGATTCTTTTTATAACCTACCAGAATCTAAGCATTTCTTTAGAATTTGGGCATTTCTTCTCAAAACTCCTTTCCCTTCATCTTATTTTTTTCTAAAATCAAATTACACATACTCATTCTTCTCAAAACATCTTCCTCTTTATAGCACAAACACTCAAATATGTACAAATAATTCAAGTTGATAACCATGAACTATGGACAAGAACACTTGTTACAATCTGATTCTGACAACTTAATGGGACAGGGGGGAAAAGAGGGGGAGAATAGTTTCATTCAAATCCAAGGAAGTAAAGTATGCTTATTCGTGAAGCGATTTACTTGTTTAGGTTATGGGGATAAATTTCAAGTAGGGGTAGCAAAATGATCCATTTGTTCATCATCCATCTAGTCCATTCATAAGAAAATACATCCAATCCATCTATTTATAAAAAAATAATATAAATGGATTGGATTATTTTTTTAGTGGATGATTTATGATCCATCCAATATTTTTTAAAATCCATTGGACCAACAATAAAAAAATATAATGGATCAACTTTTATCCATTCCAAAACCAATTTATTTTTTTCATATTATTTTTCACCAAATAAAAAAAAACATCCATCTGTAACAAAAAAAAACACTCCATCTAATTTTCTCTTCCGTTTCCTATTATTTTTTCTTCACTAATTTTTATTTTATTTATCTGTTTTTTTTTCTTTTTTTCTGTTATATTAATTATTAACTAATTAATTGTTCTCAAGCACCAGTAGTAGTCCACGTTATCACGTACGTTTTCTTTTTGTTGACTTTTTTTTTTGCTGAGAAACTTTAAAAAAAATTAACTAATTGAAAGTACGGAGTCGTAACAAGTTTCGTAAAAAATGTCATGGAGCGTTGTGGCAAAACAACCTCTGTAGATAAATATAATCAATAACTCCCATATAATAATAGAAAAATGGTCGTGATACAAAATGGTGGTGAGATAAAGTGGAGAGAGAGTAAAGATAGAGAGTAGGAACAAAAAAGGAGAGAGAGAAAGGGTAGAGAGAGGAAGAAAGAGGAGAGAGAGGGTGAGATAGAGATAATATTTTAATTTTTTTTACAAATTATTTTATTTTTAAAAATATTTTATGAATGGATAAAAGAGATATAAAATTATTTAATTTCTTAAAATAAATTTTAGTGGATGGATTTGATATCCATCCATGAAAAGTTGTTAATAAATTGATCGAATGTATTTTATTTAATGGATCATGGATGGATTGGATTTTTTAATGAATTTTTAATGGATTATAATGGATTAATGGATTGTTTTTAATCCATCCGTTAAGATCCGAATAAAAATTTATCTGATCCATCCATTTGCCACCCTTAATTTCAAGTATTTCAATTTGTAATGATTTCTTCATTTTCACTCTCCGCATTGGTGAAAGTTTAAGTCTCGTTGTAGCCTCCTTGGAGAGAACACCTCAACCTTAGTCATATATATGGCGCTCAGAGGTCTATGATCTGAATGTTTGAGCTCAGTCCTTATGTAATTCGGCTATCTCATTCCATTGTCATATGAAATAATACGATCACACCTGAAAGGCGGAAGGGGTTTTGAAAAGAATGAGTGTGTGTATTTTGATTTTAGAAGAAATGAGATGAAGGGGAAAGAGTTTTGAGAAGAAATGCCCAATTCCGGTAAATCTTCGACGTATCAGAGATGGTAGTAACAGTCTTATGTACTTTCAACAGAAAGCATTTCCTTTTCAGTGCAACACTCAAGTTTAGCTTCATAAACTGACTTA
>JAUPTC010001271.1:0-26130 GCA_030762895.1 Sophora flavescens
CATCTTCTGCTTGATCGCACAAAGTCCTTGTTGTTGGCCTACATAAGATACACATACAGATCAGTTGCACATACACACAAGTCTAATAATATAGGAGAGGCACTAGCTAGCATAATATTAGAGTATGTCGTACCCTTTAATTGTTGATAACTTTCATAACTACATAATGACACCACTCGTCTTTAAGTTGAGTAAGTTGATCGTCGGAGTATGTGATGCATTTACATTGTGGAAAATACTTCAAAATGAAAATTAAATCAAATTAGAATGACTAAATCTGAGTAATTAAATTATATAAGCTAGAAGTGAAATTAAATACCGTGGTTGGGATTTGCATTTGGTTCTGAATGATGATATCCTTGATAAATTTCAGAACGTAGTAGCCACAGTCGTTGTCATTCGGTTTGTGGAGCGCACTATAAAACCAAAAATAATAAATTAATTCTTTTAATTTTTTAACTTAAATTACAAAATTGCATAAGGTTTTCGTAAATACCATTATAGATATCCATTTAGTCGTCCTAGATGATTTAGAAATTCGAGACTTGCCTCCATTTAATCCTCGATGAATTAGCAAAGCCCTGAGTGCAAAATCAAACAATTTCATTGAAGTAAAGGTTTCGAACCATCATATATATGAAGATAACAATAAATGCATATATATACTTACTGATTGTATGTATCCCTCATTTTTTTGTGATTGTTAAAATGCATATGCAACGGATCTAAATAGTACACCGTGTCCTCTTTGGGATTGATCACTAACAATACCCAATGACCCTTACAAAAATGTGGTCAGTTAGGAAATCTTAAGCAGCCTAATCACATTTCATAAAAGTTACTATCGTTAATTAAATTAAATGACTCACACTACATTGCAAGGTGACAAAAACAAGGTCTCATCCTCTGGCTTTGCCAATGCCAAGCGTTCAGCTATATACTCTTTTATTTCCACGAGTCAAAGTGCATATGTGTTCATTGTGGGCATAGAAACACAAACCTCCGAGTCCGTTCTTCAGGATCAGGTATCTCACGATACAAGTACCTTAAATTAAAACATGTATACAAAGATTGTGCTAATGAATATCGACAAGGGTGGTTCAAGTCAAAGAAACTAATTAGCATGTATAAAAGCATACCCTGAATAACTTCGGGAATATAAAAGACAAGAAACGTTTAAAATGGTCCTTGAATTTTCAATCTGTCATTGAAGTTGATCCATATCTTAGATGATTTATGTTAAAGTGTTATAAGTGCCTAACACGTGCATTTTCATAAAAACTGATAAACGAATTTTTTGTCATACTAACTCTATCATAGAAAATAAATTAGCACGTGTTACAATAAACTAATGAAGCATTGAGAGGTGGCAATGGTCAAGAATAACTCTCTCAAGTTAAAGCTAAAGAAGTATATCTCATTGGTTACAAGTAATAATTTTTATTGTACATTAATGATAGCACTTAGAATCACAATTTAAAACTTAAATAGCAAGTGTCACAAGGAAACACAAAAGAACTATGAAGTGAAGAGTAAAATGACACCTTCTAAACAACAATATTGCAATTTCAAGTTTTTCTGCAATCACACCTTCTAAACAATGGCTACAACCATTTTCAAGCTCAACCCTTATGGTACTCAAACTGAAATCAAGCAAACACAATCACAAACTCAGTTCTGAAGCTTCATGGTTGCTATCTTAAATCTTTCATCAAATCAAAATTAAAAGCTATAAATGACTATGGAACCAATTCAAAAAACCCCTAGAAACCATTATTACTACTTCATAAAAGGTACGCCTTGACAAGTATTGCAGACACATAAGACAATGCATCAACATTTAACAAATTAATCAACAAAAAACTAAGCAATGATTTTTTTCACACCATCGGAAACAAGAAAAAGTAAGCAATTAGCCATAACATGTTAACAATAAGTCAGTACAGATGAAGAGATTATGTTCAAATAACATAATTGAGAAATAGATTTTGTTTATAGATTTATAGATGAAAGAAACTCAGTACAGATGAAGAACACAAAAAATTCTCCCAAGATGTAAAGAGAAAAACTATAGAAAAAGAAAAAACAGAATACACAATACAGAGAAAATCTTGAAACCCATTTTTTTTTGCTATCACAGTTATCTTGTTTCTGAACTTTCTACCTATATTTTATTCTATCAAAAGGAGATGCTCTTCTTGTTGATGTTGACCCCAAGTAATATCATCCTAACTCCCCTAATAGAGGCACCCACATACGTATAAGTGGAATCACCACTTCACATGTAAAAGACTTCAAAGACAAAGGAGTTTTCAAAACAGTCTAAATATTGTTTCCAATGAAGACTTTTTGTAGCTTATGCAGTTTGTCATGCTTTAAAAAAAACTAAAAGAAAGCCACATAGCCACTTAATTAAGTTTAAATGAAATGAATCAGCAGTGGTACAATTTTTCACATAGTTTGCCTAGTGAAGATGCAGTACCCTTTTAATGATAAAAATCACACAGATGATGGAAATGAAATAGCAGGTGCCAGCACCATGGAACCTGCCTCATATGATGGTGGGTTGATTTATTACTACCGAATAAGCCACATGACCTCAAAATAAAATCAAGCTTTTCTAATCTACGATTAGGCTACTTCATTATGTGGCTAACTTGGTAGGTTTACAAGAGCAAGTGGATATTAAGACCCTTAAAATTTAAAGTAGTGAAACTAGTACAATGGACACTCTACTACCTTAATCTCCTTTCAATTCTCAAGACACTACAGTGAAATCATGCCCCCAATTTTGTCATTTTAGAATCTAACTTTGAATTGCAAGAGAAATTACTTATGCATTGGGGTAGTTCTGTATCTCCTGCTCGAATAGCAGGACAGGAACCTCTGCATTGGTCCATAACCATTTAAAGACAATAATTTCATCTCAAATGAATTAATTTGGTATTTCAAAGTCTTTTACCAAATATATAAACTGATAACAGGTAACAGTAGGTAACAAGTGAGACCAAAACACAAACAGTTTTGTTTGGCCTTATTAAATTGATCCCATAGAACATAAACTTGAATCAATAGATGAAGAACACATGGTACAGATGAAGAACACACAGAACACTCCCAAGATGTAAAGAGAAAAAATTCTAGAAAAAGAAAAAACAGAATACACAGTATAGAGAAAATATTGAAACCCCTTTTTTTGCTATCAAATTTTCGGAGTCCCCCACAGAACAACCAAGACAGTGATTTTGTTAACCATAGTGAGTGAAGGGCAGAAGTTGAGCGAAGAAGCAAGTGAGTGAAGGATAACCTGGAAAAGGCGCAAACGTGTGTGGTGGTGGTGGTGAGAGACAGCGCACGGTTGTGTGGTGGTGGTGAGAGACGACGGGCGTGTGGTGTTCAGCTCTGGTTCAACTCGACGCGCGGCGAAGGGAGACACAGTCACGAGCAATGGAAGGCACGACGAAGGGAGGCAAATTGAGAGCAGTGGAAGCTAGGAGCGACGGAGGGAAACACAGGCGGCGCAGTACTGTTAGTCTCGAGCAGGGTGAGGTTTGAGAACGAGGGACAATTTTGAGAGCAGGGTATTGGAAGTCGCGCGCTGTAGAAGGGAATATACTTAGGTGCACGAATTTGAGAACGAGGGAAAATTTTACATGGGAGGGAACCATTTTTTTTAGAGAAATACTTAAGGAATAGGTAGCGTTTCCTAAAAGAAGCGTTGTCTATTATTATACCTAAGATAGCGCTTTCTTAAGAAAGTGCTATCCATTCCTACCCATTAGGAATAAATAGTGCTTGCTTAAGAAAGCGCAATCTTAGGTGAAGCTTAGATAGCGCTTTCTTAAGGAAGCTATTAAAGGTCTTCCGCCTCCTTTTAAATAGCGTTTCTCATTAAAACGTTATTGAAAGTGAGCTATTTATTGTATTTTTCCGTAGTAGTGCATCTTCACTTTGATCGCACAAAATCCTTGTTCTTTGGCTGGATAAGACACACATATAGATCACTTGCACATACGTCTAATATTATAGGAGAGACACTAGCTAGCATAATATCAGAGTATGTTGTACCCTTTAATTGTGATAAATTCATAACCACATGACGACACCACTCGTCTTTAAGTTGAGTAAGTTGATCATCGGAGTATGTGATGCATTTACATTCAGGAAAATACTGCAAAATGAAAATTAAATCAAATTAGAATGATCAAATCTGAGTAATTAAATTATATAAGCTAAAGCTGAAATTGTAGCTTTGACAAGTATACACTGCACCTATTTATCAGTTGAACTATAAAAGTAACAATGATTATGAAAACCTAAGTTTAAGAAGGAGAACATCAAAAAACTTTACCATCAAAACTTATGATTAATGTTGCAGAACTTACGAAATAGTTTCTCCATTTGTTTAACTTTCTTTGGACAAGTACATTCAAATGAATTATAGGGAAAAGATGAAAAGGAGGGAAGAGATAAAGAATATTAAAGTTATTAGAATACTAATTCTACTTGCATGATTCTGATGTTGCAATATATGATACTCAATAGTAACTGAATATTCCTATCTGTATTCATAATCTTGATCAAGCACGTGTCATACAACTAGTAGAAGCATAGCCTTATAACACTGCTAACATAGTAAGGCTCTTAACATAACGAATCCCAATACCCTTAGGACTTAAAGTAATCAATAAAATTTCAGAATCCAAGTAGAAAGGTAGGACTTCCATAAGATTTAGAGGGGAAAAGATAATATTGCTACAGTAGAAAATTCATATCCAAAATTAAATTGACATGTAGACAATACTGAACACTAATTAATCCCTAAATCTAAAACAACAAACCACATGCTTGAGTAGTGGGAGTGGGAAGGAGTAATAAGAATGACTCAATTTCAAGAGAAACAAAGTACCTTTGTAATAAGGCGGAAGGTCTTGAAAACCTTCCTAATAGTCAATGCATCAGGCTGCCGCATCTGAGACCGAGGCAACGGCTTGCTTGACCAACTTCACCCAAATCACCTTTTTTTCTGCCAAATAATAAACAATGAAGAACAATTCTTTTGTACAAAATTTCAACTCTTGAAACAATTTTCGTCACAAAAAAAGCAACGATTCTGAACGCGGACAAGGCCATTGGTTCAAAAAATGTGGAAAAGCGAGAACAAGAGCAAAAACAACACAATATGTACTCATCACCTTGAACTAATTCTTGAGTATAATTCCAACTCATCAAAACAATTTCTATTACAAAAGGCAACAATTAAACAAAAACATGGAAATTCAAGAACAACCATAAAGAATCACCTTATTCAGCTTCTTGATTTGTGCTTCAGTCCTTCCACACGCCTCCGTGATTGCCTTGATAATGGAAGGATCCCCAATTCCTAATTCCAACCCTTCATGTGCCGGTGCAATCCTATTATATGCTTAAATTAGGTTATTTTGCATCGAAAACAGAAATGTGATTTATCCATTAAAAATATAATCAAAACAAAACCTACTGGCAGAAAAATAAAAAACCTTAACCAGATCCTCTGGCGTAGAATATATCACAGTTCTCAACAAATTGCACACTATATTCGTAATCACAATCCTTCGAGATTCTAATGAAATCATATCAAACGCTAAAGAGAGAAACCCTTTATAAAGAAAATGAATTTCAGAAAGGTAATGCCTTATACATATAATGAATTCCTTTCTTAAAAAACACTC
Organism: Sophora flavescens; assembly: GCA_030762895.1. Classification (NCBI taxonomy): domain Eukaryota; kingdom Viridiplantae; phylum Streptophyta; class Magnoliopsida; order Fabales; family Fabaceae; genus Sophora; species Sophora flavescens. Next base: position 5,712 of record JAUPTC010001271.1, read on the forward strand.
CACCAGAAAGTCCATATACATAAAAAGTTACCATCAAATCACTTATAAAGGAAAGACAAGGAAGAGTGCTGGTTAAGTTATAATGTATATGAAGTCCTTCATCAGAAATTAAAAAACACTCCACTAGAAAATCTATATAAATAAAAAGTTACCATCAAATCACTTATAAAATATTCATAGCTTCTAACAAGAGTTCTGCATCCTTCATAAACTTGCATTAAAAAGAGTACTGGTTAAGAGTCCATGACATGTTAACTGTCATATTATAAACACGAACCTTTCATCCATGACAATTTTGTGTATCCTTCTAATTCTTCCCTCCACAGATTATTGACTATGCAAAGTTTCACCTCTTACTCATTCTTAAGAACATAAATATGATAATGCATAATGACCAAGTAAACAAATCAAGATACTCAAGGATTGCAAGGCATCCTTACCACCATTAACACTATAGAAATCATCTTCACAATCTGAGTCTAACCAGGTCTTAGAATCAAAAAATGCATCCTCTTTGCTACCTGTACAAGACACAAATCCAAGTTCAAAAAATAATTGATGCTGGATTTCCAAAAATGAACAAATAACGAAAATACAAATATACCTAGAAATAGAGGAGTCCTAAATTATAGCAACCTCGGAAACCCAAAAACCTAACAACATTGTTGAAGGATCATGTTGAAGGAGAATGTGTTTCTCTTTGACAAAAAGCATATACAAGCAAAACGAGCAATGGTCAAATCTGAAGAATCAAAGGAAAAATATATAAAAGAAATAAATGACTCACAATGGTGAAATAAAGAACAGCAGCGGTGGCGGCGAACCCTCATTTCGACCGCAGGCGATGGCTGCGAACCCGCGTCTTTGTCAAGGGCGAATAGCGGTGCGTTGTGGGTTGGTCTTTGTCAAGGAGGTTTCGTCTTTGTTGTACGGCGCCTGGTCGAGTGAGAGTGTCTCGGCGGCGACAACAGCCCGTCGAGGTTGAGGGACGTGTCGATCCTGGGCGAAAGAGCTTCGTGGTTGTTCCGATCTGTCAGCGTGCGATGCACGTCGTGCGACCCGGCAAGTGTACGGATTGTCGCCAAGTAACACTACAAAAAAAAAGGTTGTTTAGCGATCGAAAATAGTGACCGAATTTTTTTGGTTGCTTTTGGAGACCGAAATGGCGACCGATTATAGGATCTACATGAAAGACCGATTAGAGTTAATCTGCAAGAAATAGCGGATTAGAAATAGAGCGTAGCGGGTTATCGATCTCTATTTCAGTCGCTAAATAAAGGAACTTAAAAGTCAGAAATTTTATGCCTTTTTAGAGACCGAAATGGCGACCGAATTAAATGCAGTGGTTAAATTTATTTACATTTGCGACCGATATTAATTCGGTCGCTAAAAGGCACGTAAAAAAACTAAAAGAGCGCGTCTTAGCGAACGATTTAAAAATCCGTTGCTAAATTTATGAATTTAAATTTTGAAATGGCACCCTTGCGACCGAATTAGCGACCGAAATATTCGGTCACTAAAAATTAAATTCCCTAAAAACGCATAAACCCCTTTCTTCTTCCATTTCGCGATCTCTCTTCCTCTCTCTCACTCGATCTCTCTTTCTCTCCTCCGGCCACCACGGTTTCGCGACTGCCGCCCCTCCTCCGACCACCACCATCACGGTAAGCTCTCCTCTCTCTCTCTCCATCTCCCTCTCTCTATCTGTTTCTAACTTTTTCTCTCTCGGTTCCCCACCTTCTCGCACGGCTACCACCGGGTGCCGAAACCACCCAGGAGCAGCGCCGCCGTCCTCCTCCTTCTCTGGTATGTTTTCGTCTCTCCCGCTTCTCATCTCTCTCTCTATTTCTCTGGTTTTTGCATTTACTATGTTAATGGAACTGGTTTTGATGATGTGTTTGGATCTCATGACTTGACCCGGTTTGATATATTTGATCCAGTAACATCCCGATTTTTCGCTGCTTCTAATATCAGAACATCCTGTAACTTGAACTTCATTGCTTTATTGCTTACTACTGAGAAGAGCTACTTGTGTATTTCATGTGAGTTGTGAGTTCTGATGATCATTTGTTTTTTTGGTATTTCGGGGAGATTTATGTTATTTTAATTTTATTTTATTTCATGTAATTTGTATGACCCATTCATTGGAAGATTACTTTTTTGCATTTTTGGTTGAAAAGCAATGAATAGAGGTAATATGATTATAAGAATTGTTGAATTGAGTACCGGTTTGGAAATGTCGAGAAATAAAAATGTTGCAATTTAAGTGAAATGTAAATGTCTTTTGCAATGGATATAGCAATGTTGTGCTAATTCTAATGATCCTACGGTAGAAATTTGAGGGTGGCTTTTCATTTATTCAAATTTGGATGATAAATGTGGTCTTTTTGTTTGCTGGTATGAATGGATATCAAGGGAATTTATTGCACTAATTGGAGGAAAATTTCTTTGCATGGTTTAGTTTGGGTTTGAGAATTGAGAGACCCCACCGTGCATTATCTTCTATTGTTTTTTAGCAGGATTTTTTTTAATAATACTTTTAGGGCATCAAGAAGCTCTTGGTTGGGAGAGGATATTCTTGATGGACATATTGATTTTGGATAATTAAGAGGCAATCATGATATGATGTTGATATTTTCTTTCCATTAAGCAGAATGAGTCATAGTCTCTTAGATATCCAAGTTCTTTAGAGGTTATTATCTGTTGCAATAAGCTGTGTCTTTGGTCTTTACTTGACGGCGGATATGTTGGGCCAATATTTGATATCTCGTCCCTACTTAATACGATTGGCGATACGTCTTATCTGTGCATTTAATATTTTGGAGCTTGCCTTTAGTTTGTGCATCGTGTTTAGGAGTTAAGCTATCTGCTCTTCTGTTGCCAGGTTTGTTGCGTATATTTCCCACCCACCTTGGCATGTTTCTCCCTTGCCTTTTACAAAATTATTATGGTGTCATGAGATTCCTTCTCTTTTCTTGTGTCATAAGTCCGTAAACATATTTTCTCTCTTTGTTTTGTTTTTCGCAAGTCCTCCTCATGTTCTCTAGTGATTTATTTTATTCCCATATTTTGCCTCCAGTGGTTTTCTATCTTACCTTCTTGGATGGATATATGCAAAGTTGCAAACTGGTCTTTCTTTTGGTGACTTAATATTGTTTGCTCGGACAAATAGACCAGTCAACATTTTCTTTTTGATGTCTTCTTATAGACTTTAAATACAGGATACATCATACAACAACAACTAAGCCTTTTCCCATTAGGTGGAGTTGGCTACATGGATCAAACAACACCATAATGTTCTCTCTCACTCTCTTCTAGCGATTGTGCTACTCTCCATTTAATCTACTCCCCTTACTTTAAATACAGAATAAATGTAATTAAATATTTTGTATATCCTTTTGTTACATTCTTTGGTGTGGTTGCCAAATGCTATGTTTCAGTTGTTGTCATCAATAAAGTTTCGAAGGCATGTAGAAGTTTTTTCTTGAATGAGGGGTGAAATGGGAGCTTCAAACTAGCATCATAGTTCATTGTTGTCTCCTTATGAGTGTGATCTTTCCTCTATCATGGTTCAAACTGTAAATATGTTCATTGTCAAAATAGGTGTAGTTTGAAGGCTGTTCATTGTTCTGTTATATTGCCTCAGGGAATATCTCACAATAGTATGATCTATAGCCTCTGTGATGCAGCTGTTTACTTGCTGTGAATAATGAAGGATTAAGTATAGGGTTAGATAAAATGAAGGGCTAGGCACAGTTTGCCAGGCACATGCATGACGTGCCGTCATCATTCAAACATTATTCACATTAGAAAGCAGCTCTGTACACAATATTATGAAAGCAAATCTGGTTTTCTACTCATTTGTTTCACTAGGAAATGGAGCTTTCCAGAAATAGTTGTTGATGACCATCCTTACTAGGTTATCTAGGCACTTCCGGTAGGAAAAGTCCTCTCTGTGACCATCCTTCAAAACGACGTAAAAGCATCTGCTTTCCTGAAAACTACTATGTTTGCTAATCTGTAAAGTTGCATGTGAAGTTGCATTTCTTTGTTCTATTTTAACATGCTAGTAAGCGACATGGATCTTTCCATATTTTCTTATTATCACTTGATGAAGTTTAGACATATGACTTGTTTTCCTTATCGTTTTATCAGAAAATGGATCCGACTAAATGTTTTGAGACAGCCATCCATATAGACCAGGTACAGTATCTCATCAACTTAAGAATAATTATCGGATTCACGTAATGATGGTTAAGGCATAAACTAATCATTTACTAAATTGTTCTTGTGTATTTGCAGGATTTGATTTCAATCCCGCGATCATTCTAAAATCGGTGGGGACAACAAATAAGTGTGTTGTGACTATCAAAGACAAAAACGGAAATCTGTTCAATGGGAATATAGTAATCCATGAGGATCACCCATATTTTGCAAAGATACAAATGATATCGGGGAGTTGTATTTGTTGTCCACTTGGTGCATTGGCAAAGTTTAAGTACCTTGGGGTTCTCGCTTCTACATGTTCATCCCTTTGGAAGATTGACGAGTTTTGATATTTTGATTAGTACTTATTGACTGTGGTGTGTTTTTCATGTTTTGATCCTTAATTAGTACATTATTAAACTTTTTTTATAAACAATTATTAAACTTGCGTTAATTAATGTATATGTTTTCTTGATCATATTGACTGTGGTGTTTTGGATCGTTAGTACATCATATTTATTTCTAGTTATTCAAAAAAAATATTGGTGTATTTTGTTTATATCAGAAATTAAAAATCAATGGGGTAATAGTTGAAAAACAAAATTTGGTCGGTAGGATTAAGTTCCGATGAAAATTTTAAAAATAAATAAATAAATACAATTTGCGATCGAAATAGCCATGAATATCGGTCACCAAATTAGGTGAGCTGAGCATGCGACCAACTATCGGGACTGAAATATATAATTTTGTGACCGAAATATCGGTCGGAAATTTCATGACCGAAATACAAGTTCGGTCGCTATACATTTAGCCACCGGGGTTTTACCTACCCCCTTAATTGGTCGCTAAACTATATAGCAACCGAATTATCATGTTTAAGCGACGAAATCTTGGTCGCTAAATAGGTTTTTTTTTGTAGTGTAATAAAAGATATCGATCCCACGAGAGACCGTGATCTCAAATCACAACTAATTGTTAAATGATAAAACTAGACTGTATAAAAAGATTTGGATTTTTGAAATAAGAGATAACTTGGATAAGGAATGCAATCAAGTAAAACAGAAAGCAAATTAATTTATGGTTTTCAGATCTAAATGGATTCCTAGGAATTGGGTTACCAACAAGATTGTTTATGTTACTAAATTGATTTTCCCTTGTTAATTATCGAAATTACCTTGAAGGCTAATTCATCCTCGAATAGTTAATGCTCCCTCTCGGGTTACAAAACCGTGCCCAATTAAACCAACCCCTACTCTCGTGATAGTCGAATTTAGATTGAACCCTTTGCGTTTCGTGACAATTCGCTAATCCTCGAAGGACGGCTTCTAACTCTCATGATTTCAGTCCCTAAGTCTGATTCTATAGATCCGATACCTAAGTTCACCGCTAGGTTCCTCCTTAGAATATCTACGACACGCAAACAAGTGGCCACAAGATTCACGCAGTAATTAAAACACTAGAAATCATATCTAAAGCAAAATCGTAATTAACAAGAAATCACAATCAATTCATAACATGAAAACAGATCTTGGGCATAGCCCCAATCCCAGAAATTAAGCTACTACTCCAAGCACTGTCATGGTGATGACAAGCAGTTAACAACAACATAAAATAAAAATAAGAGAAGAGAAGAGGAGAGAGAAGAGAGATCCTAAATTATAGCCTAAGAGTAGCAGCCCTAAAAGTCTCCAAGTCTTCACTTGATGCCATATTTATAGATTAGGAAAGTTTGAATCCTAATCAAACACAAATCGAGATCCAAATCGGTTCTTCAGATCCAAGTAATGCGCGTCACAGTTGTGATGGCCATCACGGCCAGGCCGTGACGGATTCTGCCAGGCACGTTTGCTTCGGTTTTTGGTGCATCGCAGGTCGTGACCTGCATCACGGCTAGGCGTGATCGATTCTTCGGTGAGGGTCCGGTTCACCTGGCGGAGTCACGGGGCGTGATGGACATCACGGCTCAGCCGTGACCAGTTCTGACTCTGCCTTCTTTCTTTTTCAATTTTGCTCGATCATGGCCGTGATGGTCATCACGGCTAGGCCGTGATGGGCTCTGTTTGACTCATTTTCTTTACTATTCAAGCTCCTTCTTCATGAAAGCTCCATCATGGTCAATTTTGAGCATTTTATCCTTGATTCCTGCAAAACAACACCACGAAACCGTCTTACCCGTTCAAGGTAAAAACTAACCAAAAATAAAATTAAATATGCCTAGCTATATGAAAATGCATGCAAAATGATTATCAAATATGAGGTGAAATCACACTCATTAAATCACCCCAAGCTTAAGATTTTGCTTGTCCTCAAGCAATCACTAAGGCCAGTATAAATAATCAGAGCATGGATAGTGAACCAAGAACCCGAGTAACTAATCCAAGTAATGAGCATATTCTAAGTACCCAAGAGACAGTCAATTTCAAGTCCAATTAGAATCTTAGGTTTCCTAAATTCCCTATTCTCACTGATTAAGGGCACTCTTCTCACCTCACTCAAGTGTTTAAGGATATATGACAATTCGTTAAATTTCCTCAAGGAAGGTATTCTACCATAAAGCTTGACTATTAACCAAATCTCTACTTTATTAATGAAAACACATAAGAATCAAGAGGTCTTTTGTTTTGGTTGTAATGGGGCCATGGGATTAATCGTTAGGTGGGGAAATCAAGAAAAGGAAATTTCAAGAAGGTTAAACAAAATATCAAACATTGCAAAGCATGACAACCTTCTAAAATACTCTTTTGGGCTTTAACTTACTTTTCCACCTTTCTTTCCTTTTCATTTATTTCTCACTTTCTTTTTGTCATCCCCTTCTCCATTTTTTTTTGTTTATTTTATTTTATTTATTTGGAGAATGGGAGATTTTCAATTCAAGAGAAATATTTTCAAATTTTCTCATCCCACAATTTTTTTTCAAACTACCTTTTTACCACTTTTGCAATACTTTAAAAGGTACCATACCAAGCATCATTCATCAAAATATTTCAAGGTACCAAGAAAAGTATTTTATTCTTTTAGGCTCAAAATTGGGCAACTAAAGGGTAGCATTTAATCGATCAAAGCTCGGGAAGGCCAGGAAAACACCTAGTGCCTCAATCATTTTCAAAAATGTTTTCAAAAATTTTTAAGTTTCAAAACGGTTTCAAGTCAAGTTCTAGAGAATACAATCCAAGAGGAATAAAATACTCAATCACAAAGAATGGGGTAGATTTAGTGAGAACCCTTTTTTGGCTCAAAAATGTCACATTTAGTAGTTTAAAATCAATGAGAAACACAAATTTAAGGAACCACTGCTAATCATCAACTATCAAAAGATTATCTCAAGAATTTTTATTTTTAGCCTTATCACAAGAATAAAAAAATTGGGTTCAAAAATTCATCATCTCAGTTTATTTGGCACCAAGTTCTCACAATTGGATGCATAATCTAAGCAAAGGAGCAATTTAATCTTGTGATCATGCAAAACTATGCCTATATGAATGCAACATGAAAGATGTAAAATGCCCACCCCCAGAAGCTTAAAAACTTACATTGTCCCCAATGTAAATAATCAAGTCAGAGAGAGGAGAAAAATGGAACAACTCAGAGGTGGTAGCGGGTGTGGGCTCACATGCCAGTCAAAAACTTGTAGGAAAATGTATCACGGCCGTGATGTGTATCACGGCTAGGCCGTGATCAATTCTGGTCCATAGGAGCTGGCCTGTCACGACCGTGACCTGCATCACGGCTAGGCCGTGATACTCTCGAATCTTAAGGTCCTTCTTGTCACGCCGTGATGGATGTCACGGCTGGGCCATGATCCTTTTGGTCTTCTTGGTTTTGCTCATCCACTAGTGATCACTATCACGGCACGGGCGTGATGACTCTCGACTTTTTTGTCCTGCCCTTTTTGCTCTTCCTTCCTTCTTAACCTGAAAACACTTGACAAATCTATCAATTTATGATCTTTTTCCTCTTGATATTCTCAAATTATTCAGGAGCTAAATTCAAAAACAAATGGAAAAGGGAAATAAAACTTGGGTTTCCTCCGAAGCGCTTATTTACGGTCTTAAGCTTGACCATACTTCTTTCAATCAATCGGGGTCAAATGGGCGTCGAAGTGCAGAAACACTTCTCTTCCATGGAGTCCTTCAAAGAGCCGATTCTGCTCCATATGGCCAGTGCGCTTCCGCTTTGCTCTTTTCACTCTGAGCTTCATGGCCTTTCTCCTCCGGCGGAGATTTTGTTTCACATGATGAGCAACTCCAACTTCATCACTCTTTGGGTGCATCATTTGCCATGCAAATCTTGAGTTGCTTCCATGTTGAGCTCTTCCTTTACCACTTGAAGGCGTTATATCGATCCATGCACACATGACTCTCCAAAAGGAGGGGTTGTTATATGAGTTAGTCAATTCAAAATCTACCCTACCTTCCTCTACATTCGGTGAGAGTTTTCCGTTCTTTACATCTATTATTGCTCAGCGGTGGCCAAGAATGGCCTTCCTAGAATGATAGAGAATTTAGAATTCCAGTTCATATCAATACCGGAAATCGGTGGGATGAAAAATTTTCCTACCTTTAGGGAACATTCTCTAGTATGCCGAGGAGTTTTGGTTGAGTCATCCGCATGGGTGTAAAGAGAATTTGAATGGACTCAACTCCTTGGTTCCCAACCTTTCCAAGATAGAAAGCGGCATCAAGCTCTGACTAAGCCCCTAAGTCACATAAGCTTTGGTCTGTTTTCACTTCTTCAATTGAGCAGCGATAGAGAAACTACAGGTCTTTGACCCAGGAGGCATATTGGTTTCTATGTCTACTAGCTTTTTCTTGAGTAACCTTTGTGGGAAAGGTATTTGGGGTTAGTACGGTGGTGGAGGGACGTATTTTGGCTCGTCTCTTCCTCTTCGCTCATGTCCTCCTCTGGTTCCACGTCCTTTTCAGCTACCCCAGCTTATCATCCCTCAAGTATATGGCATTACAATGTTCATTGGGATTAACTTGGGTTACCCCGAGGAACCTTCCCTTAGGTCTAGAGTATGTGTTGGCTTGTTGGGCAATACGAGGTTTTCTAGCATCTTGTTATGAATGGCTATGTTATCTACCTTAGATGCTAGCTCTTTTTATTGCTTCGTTTCTGCTTACTACCTTGTTGTCTAAACTCTTCATTTTTGTTTTGTTTGAGTTTCTACAAAACTTTTCCAATAAAGACTCAAGTTTAGACTTACATGCTGAGGGTAGAAGTCTGGATTTCCTATTACCTTAGCCTTCTTGGAACTCGTGGTTCGAGTGTGTTCTTGTAGTTCTCGTAGGAGAGGTAAGGATTTATTCTTCCTTCCTTGGTTGTAAGAATTTGGGGGAACATAGTTTGGCAACTTGGGGTTCGTGTCGTAGAAGTTGTGACAAAGTTCACTTTGTTCCCCGGCCGAGGATCCATGAGCGATTACCACATGGGCACTCAGTTATGTCATGTCCCTGCATTCCACAAATCTCACAACCAATGTTAGTAGCACCTATTGAACTCACGTTAGTACTTTCCAAGCTGATCAAAGCGTTTTTGTTTAGTGAGTCAATTTTAGACATTATAAGATCAATGCTATTCATTTCAAACTTACCCGAAATCTTTTTCGAGTTATTACCTCTTCTGAACCCCATTGGTGGTAGTTGGTGTACGTTTTCCAATGATGTTGAATGCCTCGATCGGGAGCCTATTCATAAAGGCTCCACCAGCCGCGGAATCAGTGACACCCTTGAAGAGTAATCGATCCGTTGTAGAAGGTGTGCACTAGTAACCACCTCTCGAGTCCATGATGTGGGCAAGACTCAGCCAATCCCTTGTAGCAATCCCAAGCTTCGGATAAGCATTCTCAAATCCCTTTGGAAGAAGCGGTGATCTGGGTTCGTAGGTAGGCCGTCTTAGATGGAGGGAAGAATTTCCTCCAAGAACTCCCGCTCCAGATTGGTCCCAAGTCGGCAAAGTATTCCCGGTATTTGCTTACCGAGCTTAGCCTTTCCCGATCAGAGAAGAGAGGAACAACCTCAAACGAATAGCATCATCGGCCAGGCGCCTTGAATTCTAACTGCATCGGTGAACTCCAAGAATGTCTCACGTGATCGGTGGGTCCTCGAGGGCAATCCTCGAATTGATGTCGCCTAATCATGTTAATCGGCATAGGCGGTATAGTGTAGTTCTCCGCTCTCGATCTACGGCCTAGCAATCCCCGAGTTCGCAAACCCTAGCATTTGGGGGCTACGTAGTCCTTCAACGGTTTCATATCAGGTAGATTCACCCATTAGTGGAATCGGAATCAACCTCTCTCTCTCTTTGTAGTCTCCTACGTCGGTGAAGAGGTCCTTTGGGCTTGAGTTCGACCTCACTAAGGTTTCTAAGACTTAGGGATCTTTGCATAAAAACACAGAGATAGATACTCAAAAGGAAATATTTTTTTCAAATATAAAATTAAATAAAAAGAAGGGTCTAGAAAATCAATTTAAAAATTAAATTGAGATTAGAAAACGACCCTCAGAAGCGGTGCCAAAAACTTGATGCGCCGCGTCGATGCCGTCGTCGCGATCCGCAAGTGTACCGGTTGTTGCCAAGTAATAAAAGATATCGATCCCACAGGCACGTGATCTCAAATCACAACTAATTGTTAAATGATAAAACCGGATCGTATAAAGATTTGGATTTTTTGAAATAAGAGATAACTTGGATAAGGAATGCAATCAAGTAAAGCAAGCAAATTAATTTATGGTTTTAGGATCTAAAATGGATTCTAGGAATTGGTTATCAACAAGATTGTTTATGTTACTAAATTGATTATCCTTGTTAATTATGAAATTACCTTGAAGGCGAATTCATCCTCGAATAGTTAATGCTCCCTCCCGGGTTACAAAAACGTGCCCAATTAAACCAACCCTACTCTCGTGGTAGTCGAATTTAGATTGGACCCTTTGCGTTTCATGACAATTCGTTAATCATGAAGGGCGACTTCTAACTCGTGATTTCGATCCTAAGTCTGATTCCATAGATCCGATACCTAAGTTCACAGGAAAGTTCCTCCCTAGAATATCTACGACAAACAAGTGGCCACCGAATTCACTGAGTAATTAAAACACTAGAAATCAGATCTAAAGCAAAATCGTAATTAACAAGAAATTGCAATCAATTCATAACATGAAAACAGATCTGGGCATAGCCCCGATCCGAGAAATTAAGCTACTACTCAAAGCTTTGTCATGGTGATGACAAGCTAAGTTAACAACAACATAAAATAAAAATAAAGAGAAGAGGGGAGAAGAAGAGATCCTAAATTATAGGCTAAGAAGTAGCAGCCCCAAAAGTCTCCAAGTCTTGACCTGATGCCATATTTATAGATTAGGGAAGTTTGAATCCTAATCAAGCACAAATCGATCCAAATCGGTTGCTTCAGATCCAAGTAATGCAGCGTCCCGGTAGTGATGAGGCACTGTTTGCTCATTTTCATCACTATTCAAGCTTCATTTTCATGAAAACTCCATCATGGTCAATCTTGAGCATTTATCGTGATTCCTGCCAAAACAACACCATGAAACCGCCTACCGTTCCAAGGTAAAAACTAGCCAAAATTAAATTAAATATACCTAGCTATATGAAAATGCATGAAAATGATTATCAAATATGGTGAAATCACACTCATCATTGTCCAGCGCAATGGCGGGGTGGCGTGAGGAGCTTGCGGTGGCTGGGTGGAGGAGCTTCGTGGTGTTTGGGTAGGCTGCAACGTGCTGTCATTGTCAGTGTTGAGGAAACGTGGTGTTTCTTAAGGAAAAGAAGCAGTAAGGTTTTGGTTGGACTCAGAGGAAAAGGGCGAGAAGCGAGGTTATGGACTCATAGAAGAGGGAAAGTACTTTTATTTTTAGTAAAGAGGAATGAAGCGGTGCTTTTCAAGAAGCACTATCTTGAGATAAAAAAATAGATAGCATTTTCTTAAGGTAGTGTCTGTCTATTCTACCATCAACATTTATACGCTTCCTGGGAAGCACTTTGTCTTAGAATAAGGAATGGATAGCACTTCGGTTAGGAGCGCTACCAAAAGTGTCCGCCTCCTTTTTAGTGGCATTTCTTATTGAGCGCTATTAAAGGCATTTTACCGTAGTAGTGGTAATCGTCTTTATTTCTGCCTAATCGCATCATCAGACGCTATGAGGGAGGATGTGCTTGGTTTCTGAAGAAGAAGAACATGGAAGATTGTGCCTTTGAGATGAGTGTAGAACTCGCTATAGTCTTTGTGAAATGAGTTGTTGTTGGTATTTGCATGAGATTGAGCAAGTTTGTTGATAGAGAATGCAATATCGAGGCCGTGTAATGGATAGATATTGGAGGCTACAATGGTGCTTTGATAGAATGTAGCATCCGGTGGAGGTGGAACCATCATCTTTTGATAAGGAGATTGAAGTTGATAGAGGGTGAGGACAGGTTTTGCATCATTCATTTTTGTCTTCATGAGAAGCTACGCAATATACCTGTGTTGAAAGAGAGAAAAACTGTGGAAGTGGGAATGACCTCAACACCGAGGAAGTAGTTCAATGAGCCCATATCCTTGATGGAGAAGGTGGTGCTAAGCTTGGTGATGCATTCATTCACTTTAGCGGTAGAATTCCTTGTGACCAAACTTCCACCCAAACCCCACGGACTCATCGATGGTTGGATGTCTTTGTATCATCACGCCTCCGCTACTCAGCTCCTTCTTCGCCAGTCCCACAAGAGCAATGAACAACATTCATCAATCGAACCTAGTATCTCCTCACACTAAAACCCACTCCTATATGTAGCTAACTTGCTATTAAAGCACTCAAAAACAAGTGATTGGCGTGATGCCATGAGCCATGAATTCAATGCCTGATTCAAGCTGCGATGCCATATGAAAGTTTGATTTACTTGATCTGAGTCAAATTGATTTACAATAAAGTATATGAATACAAACTAGTGCAAGGATCAAGGCTATGCAAGGGTAATCCTTTTGGCAAATAATAATGAAATTAAATTACACTTAATTACTATATTGATGGACAGAATATAAACATAAATAGGAGAGAATCAAGTTGATTGCTGCGGTCAAGAATGATATCGCGCGGCATTAAGGAGCATTAAGGGAGGGATTTATTTCATTATCTAACAATCGTGTATCCATTATTTCTCTTTACGGCGCATAATATCTTTCTATGGTAACACGAATTTTTTGATTAGGTTTTGTATAATAGGTGGTTGAATGGATGCATTTAGTTAAGCAAATGGATTGAGTTTCTCCATATTTTTCATGAAGAGAACTCCTGTCTTTGATAAACTTCATTAGTGAGGATTTTTAGTGGAATATACTTGGTTTGTCTAGTTATAGGTTTAGATGATTTTTTTCATTTCTATATTTTCCAGGGTTTTGATTTATGTCCCCCATGTTTTTTTTATTAATAATATTGTAGTTTGTTGCATTTTGATAAATAGGGTTAGTGGTGCCAACCTAGTTGAGATGACTTCCTGTTTGATGCTATAGGTACTTCATATATATATATATATATATATATATATATATATATATATATATATATATATATATATATATATATATATATATATATATATATAAATGAAGTATTTTAATCATGACAACATATTTATAGACTAAAATTTAAAATTGTGCAAAATTTATAATTTTTAACTATTTAAAGAAAATATAGATGTGTTATTACTTATTAAGTTCATTGTCATGTGTGCATCGTAATAGATTGCACTGCGTCCATCCTAAATATACTTTTTTTTTTTACCTCACTATAATGTTATCGTATATTATTTCTATTTTTATTATATTATTCTCACACCAATTTTGAGTAATATAATAAAATCAGATACACACATTTCAGGAGAGTTCTTTTTCCCAAACAAATTAAAGCTAATGATTTGTGCAAAGAAAATGGTGTGCATCAAACATTCACTAGTACAATAAGTGTTTTTTTACGTTAGTTAAAATTGATTTTATCGTCAGAATATTTTGTACGAATAATCGCGTTAATAAGTTAATATTTTAACGTCGGTTGTTTAAACAACTGGCGTTAAATATAAAACTATTAAGCGCCGCTTCTCTAATGACGTTAATGTTGTTCAAACTAATGTCAGTTCGTTAAAAGCGGCGCTATAGGTTTATTCCTAACGTCGTTTCTAATAATGGCGTAATAGTATCTGTATATTTACGATATATTAACGTCTTGTTTGATACAATGGCGTTAATAGATTTTTAAATTCAGTTTTAAAATATCACTCCTCACTATCTTTCTCGGTAAATATCCCGATGAACACGAATATCACACACACGATTGCAAACACTACCCTTTAATTTCAATAGTAACAAGAGAAAAGAAATATACAAAGGAACAATGGGGGACTTAAAATCAAAACTCATGTATGGAAAAACATAACTATCTACAGAGTATATATATATATATATATATATATATATATATATATATATATATATATATATATAAATTTAGTCTCCAATGTCTAAAAACAAAAACTACCAATCTAAGTATATATATATATATATATATATATATATATATATATATATATATATATATATATATATATATATTATTAATTAGTTCTAAAGTCTAACAAAAACTATTCATCTACAGTATTAAGATATCCCAATTCCTTTTTCGCATACTTGAAGAAGAATTCTGCAAAGCGCATCTCCCGGTCTACTAAGCTCATCTTTTTTGAAGAGACATAATTGGTTGTTAAATGCCTACACATGTTCAAATAATAACAATAACATTAAGCAAGTCATTACGCAAAACTATAATACATAATTTAACAAGTTGTTTTAAATTTACCTTCTTCCATCCATCTCGTATAGATGCAGAGACTATGTTCACATATGAAGCATCACATAATAGTCAGCACGACCAACGACAAAGTGAATCAGACTACAAACAAAATTAATGTCATACCAGTTAAATATACATATAAATTAGTAATTATAATATAATTATTTGATAAATAAACTACCAAACCTGAGGAGGATCCATAGCTGGATTCTTGGCATTAAAAGTCTCATCTCTCCGTTGACACAACTTATGCTACTTCGCCTTGACAGCGCTATCATAAGCAAATATTCATAATTAACAAATTCATATATCATGTGTGTAATAAACTAAAAACAACTGATATTTAAAACTTAAATTAAATTGAAGATTATTACTACGTGATTTACGACTTTACCCACCTCCTGTGGCGGGTTTTGGTGGAGGCGAGAAGTAATATGACAGATGCCTAGACGGGTAAGTACGAACAACTGCCAATGGTTATTCATACAGTAGGGAGCCATATAATTCTTTCCGATTGTCTCCCATCAAGTTCCTATGTATTTACTAAATGCATCACCGATAAGAATTGAGGCATAAGGATTGCGGATCTAAGAAGCCGTAACCGATGCAACCGCCTTATCAAGTCAAGACGATGGAGATACGAGATGAAAGGTGTGGATGTTAATTACATAATATATATTGAAATTAAATAAATTATTAAATGGAAAAATACCAAAAATAAATAAGTTATAAATTAAAATTACCCATTGCACGAGAGACTAAGTGCTTGCCATCCCACATTATCTACGAGCGTGCTAAGATCTTCACCCACGAAGGAAAATATCCTCTGTTGATTTGGTGCCACCCATCCATCGTGCTCCAATGGACATTCAAAATCTCAAGGCATAATCTTCACCAAGTGAGAACAAGCAGTGGTGAGTGACACCAACGTCGAATTGGCCTTCAATTTAGGAAAAATAAAATAGATAAGTTGTTGATAATTAAAAAAAAACAAGTGTTGTTTATTGATTTGGACAATAATGAATACATACCTTTGTTGCAATTTCGAACTCCGGCGTCCAGTCTCAACTCAGCTCACCAGCATTTCCAACTCAGCTCACAGTGTTGGACTTCTAGCTCCCCTCTACGCACACCTGTAACCGTCCTCCACATGGCCTTCTGCTCTCCACAGTGTCCACATGTGAAGGGTTGGCATGTCTCGATCATCTGGACAAACCACGAGAAGCTCTACACAGCACTTCTTTGAATTATGAGGATGGATAGTAAGCTTTTCATCGAGATCGTTGTAATAGAGGTTGGAGATGAGCTTTTTCCAAGGTGCTGGAGTTCCAAAATTGATACCTAATCGGCACCCTTCGTGAAGGAGACTTTTATAATATTCTCCATGGTCACATTCCAGGAACACCAATAACCCGAGCCGGGATGGTCTTTCCCTACTTGATCATCAAGGCGTCCGAAAGGCCCGAGAAGGGGCGAATGATCACTGGAGCATTGTGCTTTAGATCCATCTACAATGAAGAAATGAAAAAAGTTTGTAAGTGAAAAGTGTTAAAAATATCTATACATGGTGAAATGAAGTTAATTGTTACCCACGATCTTATGCCACTCCGAGTGGCATCAACTTTAAAGATCGTCTTTGTCATGCGACGGCTAACCCGGACATCCTCGTAGTCGATGCCAACGGAGGACAATGGTGTGCCCCTCAGGAACCTCTCTCCCATCCAAGGGTGCTCTTCACCTTCACCTCGACCTATCCCCATCATCTCACAATCCAGTCTACTCCCTCATGAGAGACATGGTGTGGCGGTGGGCGTTCTTCACGATTCTACTACCCTTCTGCTACAGCCTATTCAAACAAAACACATAATTAAATACGATTAAATGATCTATAAAGCATACAAAATTAACTTAATCAACCAACGAAATTCTCATCACAGCAGACTCCTGAAGCATATCCCAGTATCCTTATCAATCGAGGATATTCAGAACATCTTATCAGCCTTCCCGGATAAATAGTACCTGGTAAGATCATGCTGAACCCATTCAAGCTTTGATGTCATTTTTCGTACATTTATGCGATGATCCTAGTCATTTGTACAGTCAAACTACCTCACATTAAATACATAACAAGCTGGATGGATTATAACTCGGATAATTATCTAATAATGTAAATAAAGAATGTAGGTAAAAATGCATGATAGCCTCCCAAATCGATCCTTAACGTTCTGTGAGATATCATTCCAGTGGTTGTAGTTGATGCTAACGTCTGCTTCCTTTAAAACACCCACTTTTTTTAAATTCTTTGGCAGGGGTCCATGGGGCTAGCTTTGAAGCACACCTCAAGCTCCTGTCAAACTCTTTCCTTCTCTAATTTTTTCAAGTCGTGGCTCCTCTACCCCGTTTACGAAAAGTGTGATGTTTGTAAATGACAAAAAATGATAAAATAGAGGTGATAACATTATAAGCACACATTAAAAGAAGGACTAAAAGATGTTATATAACATGTAAACTACACTAGAATCAGGTGTAGGCGCGATCGGGTCTGCGTAGGCCCCACAGTATCCTCCCGTGCATGTGGGTATCCGGCGATCCACATATATTCCAATTAGAAACAATATATATTTATTAAAATAGGTTAACTAAAAATAAATACATAAGTATAAATAAAATAAATTTATACTAAACAAACTACATATATCAATATCCCTTCGTGATGAGTCTCATGAGTGGCGTACATCGTCCTATTGTCTGGATTATGGTAGTCATGTTTGTTTAAAAAGAAGGAGTCTCAGGAATATCAAGATTTGAATCTTGATTTTCATCTCTATTATACATTTTCCTTGGGCAAGAACCACGGACTGACCTTTTGTTAGAAGGATGAGTGATGTCAGTACGTAATTTTCTTGAAGCCATTATAAAGCTCATTTATATGACCTAACATTTGAAGTCTACAATATGAACCCCAATTCGTTGGTTTTGACACCACTATTACTATCCAACCCACTTACATTTAAAAATCGACAACGTAAACAGTTAATGGAAACCCCAAATATATTTAAATATCCACAAGTAAGGTGTCGGTGATTTAAGCCGGGTTTGTGTCCTTTGCGCTAGAAGTGCATTGCTTCGGCAACGATCACCCTACTATTTATGCTACTCTTGTTATCTTGTTTCCTTTATATAAAGGAAAAGTTACATTGATGTCGAATCACTCGTTATATGACGTTGAAGCTAGGCCCACGTGCGCAGCCATCTTACGTCATCGGAAAGCGATACTACCATCCTTAAGCATTTCTTCAGGAGACCATGGTAAGAAAGTCTTTTATGTTTGTTCAACAACCTTTTCACTCGTTCGAGGTTTTTTCTTGATTGACTTTTCTTTTATGTTCAGATAAGAAAGGTTGAGACGAATCGATGTTTTTTCAATACATAAATATTTGATTGAAACACTTCTCAGGCCCCTTGCTAGTAATTCTTAAGCTATGTGTACCCCTACCTTGACATCTTATCTCATCATGGGGGGCTTAGGAACCATAGGATCCGTGTAATGAAGGTAGTGAAAAAAACTCAATACGCTATTACATACCTTTGAACAATAGATGCTTCCGGACGATGAGGATTCTTCACATGCCCTTTCAAAGTCTTCATGTAGCGTTCAACTAGATGCGTCCATCTCAGAAAAACCGGCCCACATAATCTAGTCTCCCTGGGCAAGAATAATTAGGTAGACCATATGTGAAAAAGGAAGGAGGAAAATACATCTCAGTTGGCACAAAATTGTAGCAGCTCAACTCAGTCATCAACATACAGAGATCAACGATTTTGAGTAATATAGAAGTGAAGAATGAGCACAAGGAGGTAATGGCATGTCTCCACATTTTTGGAGCAATCACCACGGATAGCAGGCAGGTTGTTGCATCAGATGTGACAATCGCGGGACTTTAAGCCAGCCAATTTAAGATCACTAAGACAAGCCTCTTCATATTTGAAGAGTAACCATGTGGAGCTTTGGCCTGAAGACATCAGAAACTTTGTCTCTCTTTTTTTTTGACAAAGTATGACATCTTTGGCGACAAATAAGTCAGCTTACCATCCTCAACAGCTGGAGCTATCGCTCTCAATACCCCCTATAGAGGTCGAGGCAGGCATTCACACCATCCTTTGTCTCACCTAAATGTTGAGAAGCATCCCAATCACTATCACACACATTTTTCTCCACGTGCATCACATCAATGCAGTGTCGACATCAAGCAGCGTTATGGAAGATCAAAGAATATAGACCTCTTCTTCCATATGTTTTCTCAGCAGCTTTACCTTTCTTTTTGGACTTGCGAATATAACATCCGATGCCCTTTACCCTCGATAAACCTGATCTCCAATTAAGGCCCGCCGGAGCTTTACTTCTGTCTCTTGGCATCAACAAAATCTTTTCATCTTTACGACATCGGTGATCACGTCTAAAAAATCTCAGATGCCAAGGTAAACCATCTTCTCCCATGATGCAACTGAGTGTAGCATGTGCCTTCTTCACTATAGGGCATGTTTATGCCCGCCCGACCTTATGCGGAGAATTTACGTATCTTTGGAAAGTGGTTGATGGTGAAAATAACATGCACGAAGCTTGAAAGTCTCATGAGAATACCCATCAACTACATCAACACCTTCACCCACAGCGTTTTCAAGTATTCAATCAAGGGACTTAGATAAACATCTAAGTCATTTCCCGGTGCTTTGGGCCGAAATCATCATAGACAACATCATGTATTTGCGCTTCATGCAACCAAGGGAGGTTGTAAATTATCAACAGACAGGCCATGAACTATGAATACTACTCATGTTACCATAAGGATTCATTCCATCATTAAGCAAATCAAACCATAGGTTTCATGGCTCATCCGGCGAAATCCCAGGAAACATAGTATCAATGTCCTTCCATTGAATAGAATCGCGGGATAGAGAACCTTTCCATCCCCCGTTTCCTCTCATCTATGCCATCTAAGATTCTTACATCTTTCGCATGGTGGCAAACAATCGCTTGAACCTTGGAATTATTGGAAGGTTCCTCACACCTTGCAGGAGGACCACTTTTTCTCCGTCATCAAGATCATCATCATCATCCCTACCACTTCACACATCTTGATAACCCATTTGGGGAATCGTGATTGTCTTACCGAACTTGTGTACAATATTACAATCATTGGGGCATCTGTGTATCTTCATCATTCCACACCCACCGGACTATACCTTCTTGGCCATCATAATTCCGTTCAGGACAATATATTGTCTACTCCAGTAAGCTCGTCTTTCAACACTTCAGCAATTATTAAGCTTTTATCGGTCCAACCATTTCTTAGCCTTCACACAATAATTTT
>JAUPTC010001272.1:0-26083 GCA_030762895.1 Sophora flavescens
GCTCTAGTTATACTGCGCAATGCAACAAGTTTAGGATAAGTGAAAAATCGAAAAATTAACAATGTTTAGCAATTAAGCCCAATAATGTAAAAGCAAAAACAATGATTGTAAAAGTTGTCTAATTTTCGTCTCTCTCTGGCATGTGCGGTTTTAAACTGCTACTTATGCTAATTAATCCTGACCTAACCCTGAAATTGTAGGTCTCTCTCTGTAGCTCTAGTTATGTTCTGCGCAAGGCAACAAGGTTAGGATGAGTGAAAAATCCGAAAATTAACAATGTTTAGCAATTAAGCCCAATAATGTAAAAGAAAAAACTATGATTGTAAAAGTTGTCTAATTTCAGTCTTTCTCTGGATTGTGCGGTTGTAAACTACTATTTATGCTTACTAATCCTGACCTAACCCTAGACCAATTTTAGGGCCTCTAAATAAGCTTTCCAACAAGGTATCATATACCTCAATTGGGCATAAGATGCGTAAGTTAGCCCATTTAAGTGAAGGAACATCATGGACAAAGACACCGATCCGCGCCAGAGAACTCGGGACCCAATTTAGCCTTGATTTTGGCCTAATTTGACAATTCTTGTCAAACCTGAAATTGTTGGTGTTTTCCTTATCTTCCAAGAGACAAGTAAGATCACCAAAATCCGATATCTCGTATCTCTAGTTATGCTCTACGCAAGGCAACAAGGTCAAGATGAGTGAAAAATCTGAAAATTAACAATGTTTAGTAATTAAGCCCAATAATGTAAAAGCCAAAACAATGATTGTAAAAGTTGTCTAATTTCCTTCTCTATGGCTTGTACAGCTGTAAATTGCTATTTATGCTTATTTATCCGGACTCTAACCCTAGACCAAATTAAAGGCCTCCGAATAAGCTTTCCAACAAGGTATCATATGCCTTAATTGGGCTTAAGATGAGTAAGTTTGGCCCATTTAAGTGAAGGAACATCATGGATTGCGCACTTATCCGCGCTAGAGAACTCGGGACCAAATTTAGCCTAATTTGACAATTCTTGTGAAACCCGAAATTGTAGGTCTCTTCCTTATCTTTCTAGGGACAAAGCAAGATCACCAAAATCCGATATCTCAAGCTCTAGTAATGCTCTCGTAAGACAAGAAGGTCGAATGAGTGAAAAATCTGAAAATTAACAATGTTTAGAAATTAAGCCCAATAATGTAAAAGCAAAATCAATGATTGTAAAAGTACACTAATTTCCGTCTCTCTCTCTGGCTTGTGCTGCTGTAAACTGCTATTTATGCTTATTAATCCTGACTTAACCCTAGAATAAATTAAGGGCCTCTGAATAAGCTTTCCAACAAGGTATCATATGCCATAATTGGGCTTAAGATGAGTAAGTTAGGCCCATTTAAGAGAAGCGAACATCATGGACTACGCACCGATCCGCGCCTGGAGAACTCGGGACCCAATTTAGCCTTGATTTTGGCCTAATATGACAATTCTTGTGAAACCTGAAATTGTAGGTCTCTTCCTTAACTTTCTAGGGACAGCAAGATCACCAAAATCCGATATCCGTAGCTCTAGTAATTCTTCGCGCAAGGCAACATGGTCAGGATGAGTGAAAAATCGGAAAATTAACAATGTTTAGCAATTAAGCCCAATAATGTAAAAACAAAAACAATGATTGTAAAAGTTGTCTAATTTCCGTCTCACTCGGCGCTTGTGCTGCTTAAACTGCTATTTCTACTTTTTAATCATGACCTAACCGTATACCAAATTAAGGGCCTCTAAATAAGCATTCCAACATGGTATCATAAGCCTTAATTGGGCTTAAGATGAGTAAGTTAGGCCCATTTAAGTGAAGGAACATCATGGACTACGCACTGATCCGCACCAAAGAATTCGGGACCCAATTTAGCCTTGATTTTGGCCTAATTTGACAGCTTCTTGTGAAACCTAAAATTATAGGTCTCTTCCATATCTTTATAGGGACAGGAAGATCACCAAAATCCGATATCTGTAGCTCTAGTTATGCTCTGCGCAAGGCAACAAGGTAAGGATGAGTGAAAAATCCGAAAATTAACGATGTTTAGCAATTAAGCCCAATAATGTAAAAGCAAAAAGAATGATGGTAAAAGTTGTCAAATTTTCGTCTCTCTCTCGCTTGTGCGGTTGTAAACTGGTATTTATAATTATTAATCCCGACCAAACCCAAGATCAAATTATGGGCCTCTCAATAAGATTTCCAACAAGGTATCATATGCCTTAATTGGGCATAAGATGAGTATGTTAGGCCCATTTAAGAGAAGGAACATCATGGACTGCACATCCGATCCTCGCTAAAGAACTCGAGACCCAATTTAGCCTTGATTTTGGCCTAATTTGACAATTCTTGTGAAACCCGAAATTGTAGGTCTTTTCATTATCTTTCTAGGGACAAGCAAGATCACTAAAATCCGATATCTCGTAGCCCTAGTTATGCTCTGCGCAAGGAACAAGGTAAGGATGAGTGAAAAATCCGAAAGTTAACAATGTTTAGCAATTCAGCCCAATAATGTAAAAAAAGCAAAAACAATGATTGTAAAAGTTGTCTAATTTCTGTCTCTCTCTGGCTTGTGCGGCTGTAAACTGCTATTTATGCTTATTAATCCCGACCTAACCCTAGACCAAATTAAGGGCCTCTCAATTAGCTTTCCAACAGGGTATCATATGCCTTAATTGGGCTTAAGATGAGTAAGTTAGGCCCATTTAAGATAAAGAACATCATGGATTGCACTGATCCGATCCGTGTCGAGATCTCGGACCCAATTGAGCCTTGATTTTGGCCTAATATGACAATTCTTGTGAAACCTTAAATTGTAGGTCTCTTCCGTATCTTTCTAGGGACAAAGCAAGATTACCAAAATCCGATATCTCGTAGCTCTAGTTATGCTCGCGTAAGGCAACAAGGTCAGATGAGTGAAAAATCCGAAAATTAACAATGTTTAGCAATTAAGCCCAATGAAGTCCAATAATGTAAGAGCAAAAACAATGATGGTAAAAGTTGTCTAATTTCCGTCTCTCTCTTGCTTGTGTGGTTGTAAATCGCTATTTATGCTTATTAATCCCGACCTAACCCTAGACCAAATTTAGGGCCTCTGATTAAGCTTTCCAACAAGGTATCATATGCCTTAACTGGGCTTAAGATGAGTAAGTTAGGCCCATTTAAGAGAAGGAACATCATGGATCAGCAGACCGATCCGTGCCGCGAGAACTCGGGACCCAATTTAGCCTTGATTTTGGCTTAATTTGACAATTCTAGAGGAACCTGAAATTGTAGGTCTCTTCCTTATCTTTCTAGGGACAGCAAGATCACCAAAATCCGATATCTGTAGCTCTAGCTATGTTCTGCGCAAGGCAACAAGGTCAGGATGAGTGAAAAATCCAAAAATTAACAATGTTTAGCAATTAAGCCCAATAATGTAAAAGCAAAAACAATGATTGTAAAAGTTGTCTAATTTCCGTCTCTCTCTGGCTTTTGCGGCTGTAAACTCTTATTTATGCTTATTAATCCTGACCTAACCCTAGACCAAATTAAGGGCCTCTGAATAAGCTTTCTACAAGGTATCATATGCCTTAATTGGGCTTAAGATGACTAAGTTAGGCCCATTTAAGTGAAGTAACATCATGGACTACGCAATGATCCGCGCCAGAGAACTCGTGACCCAATTTAGCCTTGATTTTGGCCTTATTTGACAATTCTTGTAAAACCCGAAATTCTAGGTCTCTTCCTTCTCTTTCTAGGGACAGCAAGATCACAAAAATCCGATATCTATAGCTCTAGTTATGTTCTGCGCAAGGCAACATGGTCAGGATGAGTGAAAAATCCGAAAATTAACAATGTTTAGCAATTAAGCCCAATGAAGTCCAATAATGTAAGAGCAAAAACAATGATGGTAAAAGTTGTCTAATTTCCGTCTCTCTCTTGCTTGTGTGGTTGTAAACTGCTATTTATGCTTATTAATCCTGACCTAACCCTAGACCAAATTTAGGGCCTCTGATTAAGCTTTCCAACAAGGTATCATATGCCTTAACTGGGCTTAAGATGAGTAAGTTAGGCCCATTTAAGAGAAGGAACATCATGGATCATGACCGATCCGTGCCGGAGAACTCGGGACCCATTTTAGCCTTGATTTTGGCTTAATTTGACAATTCTAGAGAAACCTGAAATTGTAGGTCTCTTCCTTATCTTTCTAGGGACAAAGCAAGATCACCAAAATCCGATATCTCGTAGCTCTAGTTATGCTCCGTGCAAGGCAACAAGGTCGGATGAGTGAAAAATTCGAAAATTAACAATGTTTAGCAATTAAGCCCAATAATGTAAAAGCAAAAACAATGATGGTAAAAGTTGTCTAATTTCTGTCTCTCTCTCACTTGTACGGTTGTAAACTGCTATTTATTCTTATTAATCTTGACCAAACCCTAGACAAATTAAGGGCCTCTGAATAAGCTTTCCAACAAGGTATCATATGCCTTAATTGGGCTTCAGATGAGTAAGTTAGGCCCATTTAAGAGAAGGAATGTCATGGACTGCACACTGATCCACGCCAGTGAACTCGGGACCCAATATAGCCTTGATTTTGGCATAATTTGACAATTCTTGTGAAACCTGAAATTGTAGGTCTCTTCATTATCTTTCTAGGGACAACAAGATCACCAAAATCTGATATCTGTAGCTCTAGTTATGCTCTGCGCAAGGCAACAAGGTAAGGATGAGTGAAAAATCCGAAAATTAACAATGTTTAGCAATTAAGCCCAATAATGTAAAAGCAAAAATAATGATTGTAAAAGTTGTCTAATTTCCGTCTCTCTGTGGGTTGTGCGGCTGTAAACTGCTATTTATGCTTATTAAACCTGACCTAACCCAAGATCAAATTAAGGGCCTCTACATTAGCTTTCCAACAAGGTATCATATGCCTTAATTGGGCTTGAGATGAGTAAGTTAGGGACATTTAAGTGAAGCAATTAAGCCCAATAATGTAAAAGCAAAAGCACTCGATTGTAAAAGTTATCTAATTTCCGCCTCTCTCTGGCATCTCATGGCTGTAAACTGCTATTTAGGCTTATTAATCCTGACCAAACCCTAGACCAAATTAAGGACCTCTAAATAAACTTTCCAACAAGGTATCATATGCCTTAATTGGGCTTAAGATGAGTAAGTTAGGTCCATTTAAGTGAAGGAACATCATGGATCACAGATCGATCCGTGCCGGAGAACTCAGGACCCAATTTCGCCTTGATTTTGGCCTAATTTGATAATTCTTTTGAAACCAAAAATTGTAGGTCTCTTTCTTATATTTCTAGGGACAAAGAAGATCACCAAAATCCGATATCTCGTAGCTCTAGTTATGCTCTGCGCAAGACAACAAGGACATGATGGGTGAAAAATCCGAAAATTAACAATGTTTAGCAATTAAGCCCAATAATGTAAAAGCAAAAATAATGATTGTAAAAGTTGTCCAATTTCCGTATCTCTCTGGCTTGTGCTGCTGTAAACCGCTATTTATGCTTATTAAACCTAACCTAACCCTAGACCAAATTAAGGGCCTCTCAACAAGCTTTCCAACAAGGTATCATATACCTTAATTGGGCTTAACATGAGTAAGTTAGGCACATTTAAGTGAAGAAACATCATGGACTACGCACCGATCCGCGCCGCAGAACTCCGGACCCAATTTTGCATTGATTTTTGCCTAATATGACAATTCTTGTGAAACATAAAATTGTAGGTCTCTTCCGTATCTTTCTAGGGACAAGCAAGATCACCAAAATCCGATATCCGTAGCTCTAGTTATGCTCGGGTAAGGCAACAAGGTCAGGATGAGTGAAAAATACGAAAATTAACAATGTTTAGCAATTAAGCCCAATTACTCCCAATAATGTAAAAGCAAAACCAACGATTGTAAAAGTTGTCTAATTCTCTGTCTCACTCGGCTTGTGTGGCTTTCAACTGTTATTTATGCTTATTAATCCCGACCTAACCCTAGACCAAATTAAGGGCATCTGCATAAGCTTTCCAACAAGGTATCATATGCCTTGATTGGGCTTAAGATGAGTAAGTTAGGCCCATTTAAGTGAAGGAACATCATGGATCGTACATCGAACCGCGCCAAAGAACTCGGACCCAACTTACCTTTGATTTTGGCCTAATTTGACAAATCTTGTGAAATCTGCAATTGTAGGTCTCTTCCTTATCTTTCTAGGGACAAGAAGATCACCAAAATCCGACATCCGTAGCTCTAGTTATGCTCTGCGAAGGCAACAAGGTTAGGATGAGTTAAAAATCCGAAAATTAACAATGTTTAGCAATTAAGCCCCATAATGTAAAAAAGCAAAAACCATGATTGTAAAAGTTGTCTAATTTCCGTCTCTCTCTTGATGGTGCGGCTGTAAAACCGCTAGTTATGTTTATTAATCCTGACCTAACCCTAGACCAAATTAAGAGCCTCTCGAATAAGCTTTCCAACAAGGTATCATATGCCTTAATTGGGCTTAAGATGAGTAAGTCATGCCCATTTAAGTGAAGGAACATCATGGACTACGACCGATCAGCGCCAGAGAACTCGGGACCCAATTTAGCCTTGATTTTGGCCTAATTTGACAATTCTTGTGAAACCCGAAATTGTAGGTCTCTTCTTTATCTTTGTAGGGACAGCAAGATCACCAAAATCTGATATCTGAAGCTTTAGTTATGCTCGTACAAGGTAACAAGGTCGAGATGAGTGAAAAATCGAAAAATTAACACCGTATAGTAATTAAGCCAAATAATGTAAAAGTAAAAACAATGATTGTAAAAGTTGTCTAATTTCCATCTCTCTGCCTTGTGCGGCTGTAAACTGCTATTTATGCTTTAATAATCATTACCTAATCCTAGACCAAATTAAGGGCCTCTCAATAAGCTTTCCAACAAGGTATCATATGCCTTAATTGGGCTAAAGATGAGTAAGTTAGGCATATTTAAGAGAAAGAACATCATGGATCGCGCACTAATCTGCGCTAGAGATCTCTTGGACCCAATTTAGCCTTGATTTTGGCCTAATAAGACAATTCTTGTGAAAACTGAAATTGTAGGTCTCTTCCTTATCTTTCTAGGACAAAGAAGATCACCAAAATCCGATATCTCGTAGCTCTAGTTATGCTCGCTAAGACAACAAGGACATGATGGGTAAAAATCCGAAAATTAACAATGTTTAGCAATTAAGCCCAATAATGTAAAAGGAAAAATAATGATCGTAAAAGTTGTCTAATTTCCGTATCTCTCCGGCTTGTGCTGCTGAAAACTCGCTATTTATGCTTATTAAACCTCGACGTAACCCTAGACCAAATTAAGGGCCTCTCGAAAAAGCTTTCCAACAAGGTATCATATACCTTAATTGGGCTTAACATGAGTAAGTTAGGCACATTTAAGTGAAGAAACATCATGGACTACGCTACTGATCCGCGCGCAGAGAACTCCGGATCCAATTTAGCCTTGATTTTGGCCTAATTTGACAATTCTTGTGAAACATGAAATTGTAGGTCTCTTCCTTATCTTTCTAGGGACAAGCAAGATCACCAAAATCCCGAAATCAGAGATCTAGTTATGTATCACGCAAGGCAACAAGGTCGATGAGTGAAAAATCCGAAAATTAACAATGATTAGCAATTAAGCACAATAATGTAAAAGCAAAAGCAATGATTGTAAAAGTTGTCTAATTTTCGTCTCTCTCTAGCTTGTGCTGCTGTAAACTGCTATTTATGGTTATTAATCCCCGACCCAACTGTGAGACCAAATTAAGGGCCTCTGAATAAGCTTTCCAACAAGGTATCATATGTCTTAATTGGGCTTAAGATGAGTAAGTTAGGCCCATTTAAGTGAAGGAACATCGTGGACTGCTCACTGATCCGTGCCAGAGAACTCGGGACCCAATTTTGCCTTGATTTTAGCCTAATTTGATTATACTAGTCACACCCGAAATTGTAGGTCTCTTCCTTATCTTTCTAGGGACAACAAGATCACCAAAATCCGATATCTGTAGCTCTAGTTATGCTCTGCGCAAGACAACAAGGACAGGATGAGCGAAAAATCCGAAAATTAACAATGTTTAGCAATGAAGCCCAATAATGTAAAAGCAAAAAATAATAATTGAAAAAGTTGTCTAATTTCCGTCTCTCTCTGGCTTGTGCGGCTGTAAACTGCTATTTATGCTTGTTAATCCTGACCAAACCCTAGACCAAATTAAGGACCTCTGAATAAGCTTTCCAATAAGGTATCATAAGCCTTAATTGGGCTTAAGATGAGTAAGTTTGGCCCATTTAAGTGAAGGAACATCATGGACTGCACACTGATCCATGCCAGAATATTGGGGACCCAATTTCGCCTTGATTTCGTCCTAATTTGATTATTCTTGTGAAACACGAAATTGTAGGTCTCTTCCTTATCTTTCTAGGGACAAAGCAAGATCACAAAAATCCGATATCTATAGCTCTAGTTATACTGAAAGCAAGGCAACAAGGTCGGATTAGTGAAAATCCGAAAATTAACATCGCTTAGCAATTAAGCCCAATAATGTAAAAGCAAAAACAACGATCGTAAAGCTGTCTAGTTTCCGCTCTCTCTAGCTTGTAAGGCTGTAAACTGCTATGTATGCTTATTATTCCTGACCTAACCCTAGATCAACTTAAGGGCCTCTGAACAAGCTTTCCAACAAGGTATCATTTACCTTAATTGGGCTTCAGATGAGTAAGTTAGGCACATTTAAGTGAAGGAACATCATCGACTGCGCACTATTCCGCACTCAAAGAACACGTGACCCAATTTAACCTTGATTTTGGCCTAATTTGACAATTCCGTGAAACCCGAAATTGTAGGTCTCTTTCCTTATCTTTCTAGGACAGCAAGATCACCAAAATCCGATATATGTGGCTCCAGGTTATGCTCAAAGCAAGGAACAAGGCAAGGATGAGTGAAAAATCCGAAAGTTAACAATGTTTAGCAATTAAGCCCAATATGTAAAAGCAAAAACAATGATTATAAAAGTTGTCTAATTTCTGTCTCTCTGGCTTGTGCGGTCAGAACCGCTATTTATGCTTATTAATCATGACCTAACCCTAGACCAAATTAAGGGCCTCAAGAAGCTTTCCCACAAGGTATCATATGCCTTAATTGGGCTTAAGATGAGTAAGTTAGGCCCATTTAAGTGAAGAAACATCATGAATGCATACCGATCCTCGACAGAGAACCTGGACCCAATTTAACCTTGATTTTGGCCTAATTTGACAATTCTGTGATACCCGAAATTGTAGGTCTCTTCATTATGTTTCTAGGGACAACAAGATCCCCAAAATCCGATATCTGTAGCTCTAGTTATGCTCTGCGCAAGGCAACAAGGTAAGGATGAATGAAAAATCCGAAAATTAACAATGTTTCATAATTAAGCCCAATAATGTAAAAGCAAAAAGAATGATGGTAAAAGTTGTCAAATTTTCGCCTCTCTCTCTGGCTTGTCAGGCTGTAAACTGCTATTTATACTTATTAATCCTGACCTAACCCTAGACCAAATTAAGGGCCTCCTGAATAAGCTTTCCAACAAGGTATCATATGCCTTAATTGGGCTTAAGATGAGTAAGTTAGGCCCATTTAAGAGAAAGAACATCATGGATTGCGCATCGATCCGCGCCGAGATCTCAGGACCCAATTTAGCCTTGATTTTGGCCTAATATGACAATTCTTGTGAAACCTAAAATCGTAGGTCTCTTCCGTATCTTTCTAGGGACAGCAAGATTACCAAAATCCGATATCCGTAGCTTTAGTAATACTCGCGTAAGGCAACAAGGTCGATGAGTGAAAAATCCGAAAATTAACAATGTTTAGCAATTAAGCCCAATTACGCCCAATAATGTAAAAGCAAAAACAACGATTGTAAAAGTTGTATAATTTATGTCTCACTCTGGCTTGTGTGGCTGTAAATGCTATTTATGCTTATTAATCCCTGACCTAACCCTATACCAAATTCCGGCATCTGCATAAGCTTTCCAACAAGGTATCATATGCCTTAATTGGGCTTAAGATGAGTAAGTTAGGCCCATTTAAGAGAAGGAACATCATGGAATGCACACCGATCCGTGCCGCTGAACTCCTGGGACCAAATTTAGCCTTGATTTTGGCCTCAACTTGACAATTCTTTTTGAAACCTAAAATTGTAGGTCTCTTCCGTATCTTTCTAGGGACAAAGAAGATTACCAAAACTGCGATATCCGTAGCTCTAGTTATGCTCATGTAAGGCAACAAGGTCGATGAGTGAAAAATCCGAAAATTAACAATGTTTAGCAATTAAGCCCAATTACGCCAATAATGTAAAAAGCAAAAACAACGATTGTAAAAGTTGTATAATTTCGCCTCACTCCTGGCTTGTGTGGCTGTAAACTGCTATTTATGCTTATTAATCATGACCTAACCCTAGACCAAATTAAGGGCATCTGCATAAGCTTTCCAACAAGGTATCATATGCCTTAATTGGGCTTAAGATGAGTAAGTTAGGCCCATTTAAGTGAAGGAACATCATGGATCGGATACTCGAACCGTGCCAGAGAACTTGGGACCCAACTTAGCCTTGATTTTGGCCTAATTTGACAATTCTTGTGAAACCTGAAATTGTAGGTCTCTTCCTTATCTTTCTAGGGACAGCAAGATCACCAAAATCAGATATCTGTAGCTCCAGTTATGCTCACAAAAGGCAACATGGTCAGATGAGTGAAAAATCCAAAAATTAAAAATGTTTAGCAATTAAGCCCAATAACGAAAAAGCAAAAGCAATGATTGTAAAAGTTGTCTAATATCCGCCTCTTCTGGCATGTGCAGCAAAGAACCCGATATTTATGCTTATTCATCCTTACCTAACCCAAGATCAAATCCAGGGCCTCTAAATAAACTTTCCAACCAGTGTATCATATGCCTTAATTGGGCTTAGGATGAGTAAGTTATGCTCATGCAAGACAACAAGGACATGATGGGTGAAAAATCCGAAAATTAACAATGTTTAGCAATAAAGCCCAATAATGTAAAAAAGCAAAAATAATGATTGTAAAAGTTGTCTAATTTCCGTATCTCTCCTGCTTGTGCCCCGTAAACTGCTATTTATGCTTATTAAACCTAACCTAACCCTAGACCAAATTAAGGGCCTCGAACAAGCTTTCCAACAAGGTATCATGTACCTTCATTGGGCTTAACATAAGTAAGTTAGGCACATTTAAGTGAAGAAACATCATGGACTACACACCGATCCACGCCGCAGAACTCCTGGACCCAATTTAGCCTTGATTTTGGCCTAATATGACAATTCTGGAAACCTAAAATCGTAGGTGTCTTCCGTATCTTTCTAGGGACATCAAGATCACCAAAATCCGATATCCGTAGCTCTAGTTATGCTCCGCGTAAGCCAACAAGGTCGGATGAGTGAAAAATCCGAAAATTAACAATGTTTAGCAATTAAGCCCATACGCCTAATAATGTGAAAGCAAAAACAACGATTGTAAAAGTTGTCTAATTTCCCTGCTCACCTGGCTTGTGTGGCTGTAAACTGCTATTTTATGCTTATTAATCCTAACCTATCCCTAGACCAAATTAATGGCATCTGGATAAGCTTTCCAACAAGGTATCATATGCCTTGATTGGGCTTAAGATGAGTAAGTTAGGCCCATTTAATGTAAGGAACATCACGGACTCGGACCGATCCGCGCCAGTGGAACTCTGGACCCGATTTAGCCTTGATTTTGACCTAATTTGACAATTCTTGTGAAACCTGAAATTGTAGGTCTCTTCATTATCTTTCTAGGGATAGTAAGATCACCAAAATCCGATAACCTGCAGCTCTAGTTATGCTCGCGCAAGGAACAAGGTAAGGATGAGTGAAAATCCGAAAGTTAACAATGTTTAGGCAATTAAGCCCAATAATGTAAAAAGCAAAAACAATTATTGTAAAAGTTGTCTAATTCTGTCTCTCTCGGGTTGTGCGGCTTTAAACTGCTATTTTTGCTTATTAATCCCTGACCTAACCCTAGACCAAATTAAGGGCCTCTCAAGAAGCTTTCCACAAGGTATCATATGCCTTAATTGGGCTTAAGATGAGTAAGTTAGGCCCATTTAAGTGAAGAAACATCATGAATGCATACCGATCCTCGACAGAGTACTCGGACCCAATTTAGCCTTGATTTTGGCCTAATTTGACAATTCTTGTGAAACCCGAAATCGTAGGGTCTCTTCATTATCTTTCTAGGGACATCAAGATCACCAAAATCCGACATCCGTAGCTCTAGTTATGCTCATCGCAAGGCAACAAGGTATGGATGAGTGAAAATTCAAAAATTAAAAATGTTTAGCAATTAAGCCCAATAATGTAAAAGCAAAAACAATGATTGTAAAAGTTGTCCATTTTCTCTGTCTCTCCTCGGATTGTGCGGCTATAAACTGCTATTTATGCTTATTAATCCTGATGAATCCTAGACCAAATTAAGGGCCTTGAATAAGCTTTCCAACATGGTGTCATATGCCTTAATTGGGCTTAATATGAGTAAGTTATTCCCTTTTAAGTGAAGGAACATCATAGATCGTATAACGATCCGTGCCTGAGAACTTGTGACCCAATTTAGCCTTGATTTTGGCCTTATTTGACAATTCTTGTGAAACCAAATTCTAGGTCTCTTCCTTCTCTTTCTAGGGACAGCAAGATCACCAAATCCGATATCTATAGCTCTAGTTATGCTCGCAAGGTAACAAGGTCGATGAGTGAAAATCCGAAAATTAACAATGTTTAGCAATTAAGCCCAATAACGTAAAAAACAAAAACAATGATGGTAAAAGTTGACTAATTTCCCTCTCTCTCTCGCTTGTACGATTGTAAACCGCTATTTATTCTTATTAATCATGTCCAAACCCTTGGCCAAATTAATGGCCTCTCGAATATGCTTTCCAACAAGGTATCATATGCCTTAATTGTGCTTAAGATGAGTAAGTTAGGCCCATTTAAGAGAAGGAACATCATGGATCGTGCACCGATCCGCGTGAACTCGGGCCCAATTTAGCCTTGAATTTGGCCTAATTTGACAATTCTTGTGACACCTGAAATTGTAGGTCTCTTCATTATCTTTCTAGGGACAGCAAGATCACCAAAATCCGATATCCGTAGCTCTAGCTATGTCGTACGCAAGGAACAAGGTAAGGATGAGTGAAAAATCCGAAAGTTAACAATGTTTAGCAATTAAGCCCAATAATGTAAAAAGCAAAACCATGATTGTAAAAGTGGTCTAATTTCCGTCTCTCTCGTGGTTTTGCGGCTGTAAACTGCTATTTATGCTATTGATCCCTGACCTAACCCTAGACCAAATTAAGGGCCTCTCGAATAAGCATTCCAACAAGGTATCATATGCCTTAATTGGGCTTAAGATGAGTAAAGTTAAGCCCATTTAAGTGAAGGAACATCATGGATCGCGCAGACTGATCCGCGCCAATGAACTCGGGAAACAATTTATCCTTGATTTTGGCCTAATTTGACGATTCATGGAGACCCGAAATTGCAGGTCTCTTCCTTATCTTTCTAGGGAACACAAGATCACCAAAATCCGTATTTGTAGCTCTAGTTATACTCGCGAAAATGCAACAAGTTTAGGATAAGTGAAAATCGAAAAATTAACAATGTTTAGGAATTAAGCCCAATAATGTAAAAAGCAAAAACAATGATTGTAAAAGTTGTCTAATTTTCGTCTCTCCGGCATGTGCGGTTTTAAACTGCTACTTATGCTAATTAATCCCGACCTAACCCCGAAATTGTAGGTCTCTCTCTGTAGCTCTAGTTATGTTCTACGAAGGCAACAAGGTTAGGATGAGTGAAAATCCAAAATTAACAATGTTTAGCAATTAAGCCCAATAATGTAAAAGAAAAAACTATGATTGTAAAAGTTGTCTAATTTCGACCTTTCTCTGGATTGTGCGGTTGTAAACTACTATTTATGCTTACTAATCCTGACCTAACCCTAGACCAATTTTAGGGCCTCTAAATAAGCTTTCCAACAAGGTATCATATACCCCAATTGGGCATAAGATGCGTAAGTTAGCCCATTTAAGTGAAGGAACATCATGGACAAAGACACCGATCCGCGCCGCAGAACTCGGGACCCAATTTAGCCTTGATTTTGGCCTAATTTGACAATTCTTGTCAAACCTGAAATTGTTGGTGTTTTCCTTATCTTCCAAGAGACAGTAAGATCACCAAAATCCGATATCCAGTATCTCTAGTTATGCTCTACGCAAGGCAACAAGGTCAAGATGAGTGAAAAATCTAAAATTAACAATGTTTAGTAATTAAGCCCAATAATGTAAAAGCCAAAACAATGATTGTAAAAGTTGTCTAATTTCCTTCTCTATGGCTTGTACAGCTGTAAATTGCTATTTATGCTTATTTATCCCGGACCTAACCCTAGACCAAATTAAAGGCCTCTCAATAAGCTTTCCAACAAGGTATCATATGCCTTAATTGGGCTTAAGATGAGTAAGTTTGGCCCATTTAAGTGAAGGAACATCATGGATTGCGCACTTATCCGCGCTAGAGAACCTCTGGACCAAATTTAGCCTAATTTGACAATTCTTGTGAAACCCGAAATTGTAGGTCTCTTCCCTTATCTTTCTAGGGACAGCAAGATCACCAAAATCCGATATCCGAAGCTCTAGTAATGCTCGCGTAAGACAAGAAGGCCTGAATGAGTGAAAAATCTGAAAATTAACAATGTTTAGAAATTAAGCCCAATAATGTAAAAGCAAAATCAATGATTGTAAAAGTACACTAATTTCCGTCTCTCTCGCTTGTGCTGCTGTAAACTGCTATTTATGCTTATTAATCCTGACTTAACCCTAGAATAAATTAAGGGCCTCTCAATAAGCTTTCCAACAAGGTATCATATGCCATAATTGGGCTTAAGATGAGTGTTAGGCCCATTTAAGAGAAGGAACATCATGGACTACGCACCGATCCGCGCCAAGAACTCGGGACCCAATTTAGCCTTGATTTTGGCCTAATTTGACAATTCTTGTGAAACCTGAAATCGTAGGGCTCTTCCTTAACTTTCTAGGGACAGCAAGATCACCAAAATCCGATATCTGTAGCTCTAGTAATTCTCTGCGCAAGGCAACATGGTCGGATGAGTGAAAAATCGGAAAATTAACAATGTTTAGCAATTAAGCCCAATAATGTAAAAACAAAAACAATGATTGTAAAAGTTGTCTAATTTCCGTCTCACTCGGCTTGTGCTGTTAAACTGCTATTTCTACTTTTTTAATCATGACCTAACCGTAGACCAAATTAAGGGCCTCTAAATAAGCATTCCAACATGGTATCATAAGCCTTAATTGGGCTTAAGATGAGTAAGTTAGGCCCATTTAAGTGAAGGAACATCATGGACTACGACCGATCCGCACCAAAGAACTCGGGACCCAATTTAGCCTTGATTTTGGCCTAATTTGACAGTTCTTGTGAAACCTAAAATTATAGGTCTCTTCCATATCTTTATAGGGGATGAAGATCACCAAAATCCGATATCCGTAGCTCTAGTTATGCTCGCAAGGCAACAAGGTAAGGATGAGTGAAAAATCCTAAAAATTAACGATGTTTAGCAATTAAGCCCAATAATGTAAAAGCAAAAAGAATGATGGTAAAAGTTGTCAAATTTTCCGTCTCTCTCGCATGCGGTTGTAAACGGGTATTTATAATTATTAATCCTGACCAAACCCAAGATCAAATTTTGGGCCTCTGAATAAGCTTTCCAACAAGGTATCATATGCCTTAATTGGGCATAAGATGAGTATGTTAGGCCCATTTAAGAGAAGGAACATCATGGACTGTATACGATCCTCGCTAAAGAACTTTAGACCCAATTTAGCCTTGATTTTGGCCTAATTTGAACAATTCTTGTGAAACCTGAAATTGTAGGTCTTTTCATTATCTTTCTAGGGACAGCAAGATCACTAAAAATCCGATATCTCGGAGCTCCCAGGTTGTCGCTCGCCGAAGGAACAAGGTAAGGATGAGTGAAAAATCCCGAAAGTTAACAATGTTTAGCAATTCAGCCCAATAATGTAAAAGCAAAAACAATGATTGTAAAAGTTGTCCAATTTCCTGCTTTCCTGGCTTGTAGATCGTAAACTCGTTATTTATGCTTATTAATCCCGACCTAACCCTTAGACCAAATTAAGGGCCTCGAATTAGCTTTCCAACAAGGTATCATATGCCTTAACCGGGCTTAAGATGAGTAAGTTAGGCCCATTTAAGATAAAGAACATCATGGATTGCAGACCGATCCGCTGTGGAGATTCGTGACCCAATTGAGCCTTGATTTTGGCCTAATATGACAATTCTTGTGAAACCTTAAATTGTAGGTCTCCTTTCCTTTCTTCTAGGGACAACAAGATCACTAAAATCCGATATCCGTAGCTCTAGCTATGTCACGAAGGCAACAAGGCTGGCGATGAGTAAAAATCCAAAATTAACAATGTTTAGCAATTAAGCCCAATACACCCAATAATGTAAAAAGCAAAAACAACGATTGTAAAAGTTGTATAATTTATGCCTCACTCTTGGCTTGTGGCTGTAAACCGCTTTTTGTGCTTATTAATCCCGACCTAACCCTAGACCACAATGGCATCTGCATAAGCTTTCCAACAAGGTATCATATGCCTTAATGGCTTCGTACTTGAAGTTAAGCCCATTTAAGTGAAGGAACATCATGGATCGCACACCGAACCGCGCCAGTAGAACTCTCGGCACCCAATTTAGCCTTGATTTTAGCCTAATTTGACAATTCTTGTGTAACCTGAAATCGCAGGTCTCTTTCCTTATCTTTCTAGGGACAAACAAGATCACCAAAATCCGATATTTGTAGCTCTAGTTATGCTCGCTCAAGGCAACATGGTCGATGAGTGAAAATCCTAAAATTAAAAATGTTTAGCAATTAAGCCCAATAATGTAAAAGCAAAAGCAACGATTGCAAAAGTTGTCTAATATCCGTCTCTCTCTGCTCAGGCGGCAGTAAACTGTTATTTATGCTTATTAATCCCGACCTAACCTTAGATCAAATTATGGCCTCTAAATAAACTTTCCAACAAGGTATCATATGCCTAATTGGGCTTAAGATGAGTAGTTAGGCCCATTTAAGTGAAGGAACATCACGGATCGTAATGATCCGTGCCAGAGAACTCGGACCCAATTTCGCCTTGATTTTGGCCTAATTTCACAATTCTTGTGAAACCCGAAATTGTAGGTCTCTTTTCTTATCTTTCTAGGGACAAGCAAGATCACCAAAATCCGATATCGTAGCTCTAGTTATGCTCTGCAAGACAACAAGGACATGATGGGTGAAAAATACGAAAATTAACAATGTTTAGCAATTAAGCCCACAATAATGTAAAAGCAAAACCAACGACTTTAAAAGTTGTCTAATTTCTGTCTCACTGGCTTGTGGGTCGCAAACCGCTATTTATGCTTATTAATCCTGACCTAACCCAAGACCAAATTAAGGGCATCTGCATAAGCTTTCCAACAAGGTATCATATGCCTTGATCGGGCTTAAGATGAGTGTTAGGCCCATTTAAGTGTATGAACACATGGACTCAGACCGATCCGCGCAGCAGAACTCCGGACCCGATTTAGCCTTGATTTTTTCCTAATTTGACAATTCTTGTGAAACCTGAAATTGCTCGGTCTCTTCATTATCTTTCTAGGGAC
This sequence comes from Sophora flavescens, assembly GCA_030762895.1. Lineage (NCBI taxonomy): Eukaryota > Viridiplantae > Streptophyta > Magnoliopsida > Fabales > Fabaceae > Sophora > Sophora flavescens. Next base: position 17,748 of record JAUPTC010001272.1, read on the forward strand.
AGGAAGATCACCAAAATCCGATATCCGGAGCTCCAGCTATGCTCGCGCAAGGCAACATGGTCGATGAGTGAAAAATCCAAAATTAAAAATGCTTAGCAATTAAGCCCAATAATGTAAAAGCAAAAGCAATGATTGTAAAAGTTGTCTAATATCCGTCTCTCTCTAGCTTGTACGGCAGGAAACTGCTATTTATGCTTATTAATCGTGACCCAACCCTAGATCAAATTAAGGGCCTCTAAATAAACTTTCCCACAAGGTATCATATGCCTTAATTGGGCTTAGATGAGTAAGTTAGGCCCATTTAAGGAAGGAACATCATGGATCGCATCGATCCGCGCAAAGAACTCGACCCAATTTCGCCTTTATTTTGGCCTAATTGTAGGTTTCTTCCTTATCTTTCTAGGGACAGTAAGATCACCAAAATCCGATATCGTAGTTCCAGTTATGCTCACGGAAGACAACAAGGACGATGGGTGAAAAATCCAAAATTAACAATGTTTAGCAATTAAGCCCAACAATGTAAAAGCAAAAATAATGATTGTAAAAGTTGTCCACTTTCCGTTCTCTCTGGCTTGTGCGGCTTGTAAACTGCTATTTATGCTTATTAAACCTAACCTAACCCTGTACTAAATTAAGGGCCTCAACAGTTTTCCAACAAGGTATCATATACCCTAATTGGGCTTAATACGAGTAAGTTAGGTACATTTAAGTGAAGAAACATCATGGACCACGCACCGATCCGCACCGTAGAACTCGGTCCCAATTTAGCCTTGATTTTGGCCTAATATGACAATTCTTGTGAAACCTAAAATCAGAGGTGTCTTCCAGATCTTTCTAGGGACACCAAGATCACCAAAATCCGATATCCGTAGCTCTAGTTATTCTCACGTAAGGGCAACAAGGTCAGATAAGTGAAAATCCGAAAATTAACAATGTTTAGCAATTAAGCCCAATTCCCATTATGTAAAAGCAAAACCAACGATTGTAAAAGTTGTCTAATTTCGTCTCACTAGGCTTATGGCTGGAAACAGCTATTTATGCTTATTAATCATGACCCAACCCTAGACCAACCTAAGGGCCTCTGCATAAGCTTTCCAACAAGGTATCATATGCCATGATTGGGCTTTAAGATGAGTAAGTTAGGCCCATTTAAGTGAAGGAACATCATGGACCCGCACGACCGAGCCAAGAACCGGACCCAACTTACCTTGATTTTTGCTTAACTTGACAATTCTTGAGAAACCTCGAAATCGGAGGTCTCTTCCTTATCTTTCTAGTGGACATCAAGATCACCAAAACCGATATCATAGTTCTAGATATGCTCGCGCAGGCAACAAGGTCTGATGAGTAAAAATCCGAAAATTAAAAATGTCTAGCAACTAAGTCCAATAATGTAAAGCAAAAACCATGATTGTAAAAGTTGTCCCCTTTCGTCTCTCTCGGCTTGTCGGCCGGAAACTGATGCTATGGTTATTAATCCCGACTTAACCCTAGACCAAATTAAGATCATCTCAATAAGCTTTCCAACAAGGTATCATATGCCTTAATCGGGCTTAAGATGAGTAAGTTAAGCCCATTTAAGCGAAGCGAACATCATGGATCAGGCAACGATTCGCGCGAGAACTCGACCAAATTTAGCCTTGATTTTGGACTAACTTGACAATTCCTTGTGCAACATGAAATCGTAGGTCTCTTCCTCATCTTTCTAGTGACAACAAGATCACCAAAATCCGAGTATTAGTAGCTCTAGTTATGCTCGCACAAGGCAACAAGGTCGACGAGTGATAAATCCGAAAATTAAACCATGATAAGAATTAAGCCCAATAATGTAAAAGCAAAAACAAGATTGTAAAAGTTGTCTAATTTCCTTCTCTCTCGTTTAAGCGCAAACTACTATTTGTGGTTATTAATCCCGACCCAACCCAGACCAAATTAAGGGCCTTAATAAGCTTTCCAACAAGGTATCATATGCCTTAATTGGGCTTAAGATGAGTAAGTTAGGCACATTTAAGAGAAAGAACATCATGGACGCACGAACTGCGCAGAGATCCAGACCCAACCCACCTTATTTGGCCTAACATGACAATTCTCAGGAAACCCGAACGTAGGTCCTTCCAGATCTTTCTCAGGAGAAAGCAAGATCACCACCACCCGATATCTCGTAGCGCTAGTTATGCTCCGTAAGGCAACAATGCCGATGAGTGAAAATCGAAAATTAACAAGCTTAGCAATTGCCCAATAATGTAAAAAGCAAACCAAGGATTGTAAAAGTTGTCTAATTTCCGTCCCCCAGCCAATGCGGCTTTAAACAGCATTATGCTCATTAATCCTGATCAACCAAGACCAAATTAAGGGCCTCTCAATAAGCTTTCCAACAAGGTATCATAAACCCCAATCGGGCTTTCTAAGATGAGAAGTTAGGCCCACTTAAGGAAGGAACATCACCCACTGCTCCACTCAATCCGCGACGAGAACTCGGGACACAACTTAGCCTGATTTTGGCCTAATTTGACAATTCTGGGAAACCCCAAATTGTAGTCTCTTCCTATCTTTCTAGGAAAGCTTAGATCACCAAAACCGAGAGCAGGAGATCTAATTATGCTCGTAAGGCAACAATGTCGATGAGTGAAAATCCGAAATTAACAATGCTGTAGAATTAAGCCCAACAATGTAAAAGCAAAAACAATGATTGTAAAAGTTGTCTAATTTTCGTCTCCCGCTTGTGCGGTGTAAACTGCATTATGCTTATTAATCATGACCTAACCCTAGACCAAATTAAGTGGCCTCCGAATAAGCTTCCAACAAGGTATCATATGCCTTAATCAAGCCAGATGCAGTAGTTACGACCATTTAAGAAAGGAACATCATGGACTCAGACCGAACCACGCCCAGAACCCGGGACCAAACTTAGCCTTGATTTTTGACTAATTTGACAATTCTGGAGAAACCCGAACTGTAGATCTCTTACTATATTTCTAGTGCAACAAGATCACCAAAACTGAGACACATAGCTCCAGCATGCTCAAATTTTGCCAAGTCACAAGGTCATGATGAGAGAAAACCGAAAATTAACAATGTTTAGCAATTAAGCCCAATAATGTAAAAGCAAACAAAGATTGTAAAAGATGTCTAATTTCCGTATATGTGTCCCAGAGCTGCTATTCACGCTATTAAACCCGACCCAACTCCTAGACCAAAATACGGGCCTCCGAACAAGCTTTCCAACAAGGTATCATATACCTTAATTGGGCCTTAACATGAGTAAGTCAGGCACATTTAACGGAAGGAACATCACGGACCTCGCACCGATCCGGCTCATAGAACTCCGACCCCACTTCGCTGATTTTGGCCCACTTGACAATTCCCCGACACACCGAATTGTAGGTCTCTTCCTTATTCTTCATGGAGCAAGATCACCAAAATCCGATATCTGTAAATCTAGTTATGCTCCGAAGGCAACAAGGTCGACGAGTGAAAAATAGAAAATTAACAATGTTTAGCAATTAAGCCCAATAATGTAAAAGCAAAAACAATGATTGTAAAGTTGTCGAACTTCCGCTCTCTGGCTTGTTCGCTGAAAACTGCTATTTATGCTTATTAATCCCAACCTAACCGTAGACCAAATTAAGGGCCTCAACAAGCTTTCCAACAAGGTATCACATGCCTTAACTGGGCTTAAGATGAGTAAGTTAGGCCCATTTAACTAAATGAACATCATGACTACGCCCGATCCGTGACAGAACTCGACCCAATTTAGCCTAGACTTTAGCCTAATTTGACAATTCTTGCTGACAACCAAAATTGTAGGTCTCTTCCTTATCATTCTAGGGACAAAGAAGATCACCAACATCCGATATCCGTAGCTCCTAGTTATGCTCGTAAAGCAATAAGTGTCAGATGAGTGAAAATCCGAAAATTAACATTGCTTACCACGAAGCCAAATAATGTAAAAGCAAAACAACGATTGTAAAAGTTGTCTAATTTCCGTCACTGGCTTGTGCATAACCGATATTTATGCTTATTAATCCCAATTCAACCCAGACCAAATTAAGTTTTCTCCCAACAAGCTCCAACAAGGTATCATATACCTTGATTGGGCTTAAGATGAGTAAGTCAGAAACATTAAAGTGAAGGAACATCATGGACTCGCACCGATCCGCGCCGAAGAACTCGGGACCAAAATTAGCCTTGATTTTGGCCTCCCTTGACACCCCTGTGACACCGAACAAAGGTCTCTTCCTTATCTTTCAGTGACTTTAAGATCACCAAAATAGCATATCCGTATTCTCGTATGCTCGCAAGGCAACAAGGCTCCGATGAGTGAAAATCCAAAATTGACAATGTTTATAAATTAAGCTCAATTGTGTCAGCAATTTAAAAGCAAAATAATGATTGTAAAAAGTTGTCTAATTTCCGTTTCTCTGCGGGTTTGTGCGGCGGTAAACTGCTATTTATGCTTATTAATCCTGACCTAACCCTAGACCAAATTAATATGGTCTGAATAAGCTTTCCACCAAGGTATCATATGCTCTTAATCGGGCTGGCAGACGCAGTGTTAGGACCATTTGGCGGAAGGAACATCATGGATCGCGCATCCATCCGCGCCAGAGAACTCTTGACCAAATTTAGCTTTTGATTTGGCTTTTTTCCACCTGACAATTCCCTGAATCTAAATTTTGGCGCCTTCCTTATCTTTCTAGTTAATACAAGATCACCAAAACCTGATATCCGTAAACTAGTTAAGTGTTCACAAGAAGGCAACGAAAGTGGCTGACGCAGTGAAAAATCCAAAATTAACAATGTTTAGCAATTAAGCCAAAATAATAATGAATTTTGTAAAAGCAAAACAATGATTGTGTGCTTGTTCAATTGCCTTCTCTCTCGTTTCAGTGCTGTAAACCTGCTATTTATGTTAATCCACCAACCCAGGACCAAATTATTGGCCTTCAACATTTATTGCGCCTCATACGTTTAACAGCCAATATGCTGGCAAGTTAAATTCTTTTCGGCGAAGGAACATCATGGATCGGCAGTCATCCGCGCCCAGAACGCACGGAATTTACTCTTGAGTTTGGCCTAATTTGACAAATTTTTTGCAAACTCAAATCAGAGAGTCCTTCCTTTATCTTTCCGTGGACCGCGAGATCACCACCATCCGATATCCGTAGCCTGTTATGCCTCCGCGAAGCGCAACAATGTCGTGATGAGTGAAACGGAAAATTAACACTGCTTTAGCAATTAAGCCTTAACAATGTAAAGTAAAAACAAAATGATTGTAAAAGATTGGAAACTTCCGCCTACTTTCAAAGCCGTGGCTGTAAACTGCTATTTATGTTATTAATCGGACTAACCTAATACCAAATTAAGGGCCTATGAATAAGCTTTTCCAACAAGGTAGTATCATATGCCTAAATTAAAATAAGATGTATAAGTTGGGGACCGCTTTATGAAGGAACATCACTTGGACGGTATACTAATCCCCTCACAGAGAACTCTGGATGTAATTTAGCTGATTTTGGCCTAATTTGACAATTCTTGTGAAACTCGAAATTGTAGGTCTCTTCCTTATCTTACTAGGGAAGGCGAAGACTACCAAAATCCAGGCAGGCGAAGCCTGGTTATGCTCGCAACAATGTCGATGAGTGAAAAATCCGAAAAATTAACAATGTTTAGCAATTAAGCCCACAATGTAAAAGCAAAATTAATGATTGTGTAAGTTACCTATTTTCGCCACGCTTGTGTCTAGAAACAGCTATTTATGCTATTAATCATGACTTAACTCCTGGACCAAATTAAGGGCCTCAATAAGCTTTCCAACAAGGTATCATATGCCTTAATTGGGATTAAGATGAGTAAGTTATGACCATTTAAGTCAAGGAACATCATGGATTGCGATCGATCCAAGGCTCAGAGAACTTCTCGTGACCAACTACTTCCCTTGATTTTGGTTTAATTTGACAATTTTCGTGGAAACCCGAAATTGTGGTCTCTTCCATATCTTTCTTTAGGACAACAAGATCACCAAATCCCAAGTATATGTAATCTAAATATTTTCACCAAGGCTCATGTCAGATTATTTAAAATCCTTAAATTAACAAGGCTTAGCAATTAAGCCTAATTAAACACAATGCAAAAGCAAGATTGAAAGATGTTCGAATTCCCTCTCTATGTGTCTTGTGAGGCTGTAAACATTTACGCTTTATTAATCCCTTTAATTTAACTCCTAGACCACCATGGCATCTCAATAAGCTTTCCAACAAGGTATCATATGCCTTAATTGGGCTTAAGACGCAGTAAGTTAGGACCATTTAAGTGAAGGAACACTACACCATCATCCACGCCTGTAGAACCTCGGGACTAAATTTCGCTTGATTTTGGTTACTTCCAATTTGACAATTCCCGTGAAACCTGAAATTGTAGGTCTCTTCCTTATCTTTCAGGGACAAAGATCAACAAAATCTGATATTTGTAAAACTAGTTATGCTCGCAAGGCAACAAGGTCGACTTGAGGAAAAATCCGAAATTAACAATGTTTAGCAATTAAGCTAAATTAAGTACAATAATGTAAAAGCAAAAACATTGATTGTAAAAGCTGCTCTCACTGCCTTTTCTCTCAAGCTCAGGCGTCTTTAAACTGCTATTTAAATTTATTAATCCTAACCCAACCCAAGATCAAAACAATGGCCTCTCAACAAGCTTTCCAACAATGTATCATATGCCTTAATTGGGATTAAGATGAGTGTTAGGCCCTTTAACCAAAGGAACATCATGAATTCTACTTATCCGCGCTTGTAACTGGACCCAAATTTAGCCTGGTAGACTTGGCCTAATTTGACAATTCTTGTGAAAACTAAAATGTAGGTCTTCCTTGGTCTTTCTAGGGACAACAAGATCACCAACATCCGATATCTCGTAGCTATAGTTATGTTCCAAGGGCATGTACGCAAGGTTGATGAGTGAAAAAATCCGAAAATTAACATTGTTTAGCACTAAGCCAAATAATGTAAAAGCAAAAACAATGACTGTAGGAAAGTTATTCAATTTCAATATCAAAGGCTTACACCAGGAACCTATTTATGCCATTAATCCCATCTCAACCTACACGCCAAATTAAGGCCTCAATAAGCTTTCCAACAAGGCATCATATGTCTGAACAGCTGCAGATGCAGTAAGTCAGGGACCATTCAGGGCTAAGGAACATCATTGACCAGATCATCCGCCACAGAATTCGGGATCAAATTAGCCTTGATTTGGTCTACTTTTGACAATTCTTGTGAAACCTGGAATTGTAGGTCTCTTTTCCTATCTTTCTAGTGACTAAGAAGATCACCAAAATCCGATATCTCTAGGTCTGGGCTTATGCTCCTCACAAAGCACAAGGTCCCATGAGTGAAAATCCTAAAATTAATACATTTATAATTATTCAATTAAGCCCAATAAAATGTAAAAGCAAAACAATGATTGTAAAAGTTGTCTAATTTCCGTTTCGCTCGCGGCTTGTGCGCGTAAACTCGCTATTTATGCTTATTAATCCCGACCTAACTCCTAGACCAACACCACGGTATCCAATAAGCTTCCAAACAAGGTATCATATGCCTTAATCGTGGCTTAAGATGAGTGCGTTAGGACCATTTCATTGAAGGAACATCATGGATCAGATAATCGCATCCGGGCTACTGCAGAACTTCAGACCAAATTTAGCCCTTGATTTTCGTTTAATTTGACAATTCCCCGTGAAAACTGCAATTGTAGGTCTTCCTATCTTTCGTGTGACAAATAAGGATCATAAAATCCGATATCTTCAGAAACTAGTTATGCTCACAAGGCAACGAGGCTGTGGGATTACTGAAAATCCAAAATAATAAAATACAGCAATTAAGCCAAATTAAGCCCAATAATGTAAAGCAAAAACAAATGACGTGTAAAAAGTTGTCTAATTTCTGCCTCTCTCTGCTTGTGTTGTCGTAGAACTCTATTTACGCTATTAATCAAAACAATCAAGACCAAATTAAAGGTCTCTTAATAAGCTTTCTTCAACATGTATCATATGCCTGAATGATTAAGATGAGTAGCACAGTCTTTTAAGAAGCCAACACTACATGGATCATACACGATCCGCGCCGTAGAGAACTGACCCACCCTAAATTTTTTGACTTCAGCCTACACTTGACAATTTTGTGAAACTCAAATTTGTAATATGGTCTTCACTTTCTAGACAGAATGGTCTAAAAATCCGAGATCCTGAGGTTTCCAGCTGTTTTCCACAAGCCAACAAGCATAGGATGAGAAAATCAAAAATTAACAAATGTTTAGTGCACTAAAGCCAAATAATGTAA
>JAUPTC010001273.1:0-26076 GCA_030762895.1 Sophora flavescens
CTCTCTGGCTTGTGCGGCTATAAACTGCTATTTATGCTTATCAATCCTGACCTAACCCTAGACCAATTTAAGTGCCTCTGAATAAGCTTTCCAACAAGGTATCATATGCCTTAATTGGGCTTAAGATGAGTAAGTTATGCCGATTTAAGTGAAGGAACATCAGGGACTGCACACTGATTCGTGCCAGAGAACTCGGGACCCAACTTAGCCTCGATTTTGGCCTAATTTGACAATTCTTGTGAAACCTGAAATTGTAGGTCTCTTCCTTATCTTTCTAGGGACAGCAAGATCACCAAAATCCGAGATCTGTAGCTCTAGTTATGCTCTACGCATGTAAACAAGGTCAGGATGAGAGAAAAATCCAAAAATTAACAATGTTTAGCAATTAAGTCCAATAATGAAAAACAAAAACAATGATTGTAAAAGTTGTCTAATTTCTGTCTCTCTCTGGCTTGTTTGACTGTGAACTGCTATATATGCTTATTAATCCTGACCTAACCCTAGACCAAATTAAGGGCCTCTGAATAAGCTTTCCAACAAAGTATCATATGCCTTAATTGGGCTTAAGATGAGTAAGTTGGGCCCATTTAAGTGAAGAAACATCATGGACTGTGCACTGATCCGTGCCAGAGAACTCGGGACCCAATTTAGCCTTGATTTTGGCCTAATTTGACAATTCTTACGTTTCCTGAAATTGTAGGTCTCTTCCTTATCTTTCTAGGGACAGCAAGATCACAAAAATCCGATATTTGTAGCTCTAGTTATGCTCTGCGCAAGGCAACAAGGTCTGGATGAGTGAAAATCCGAAAATTAACAATCTTTATCAATTAAGCCCAATATTGCAAAAGCAAAACAATGATTGTAAAAGTTGTCTAATTTCCGTCTTTCTCAGGCTTGTACGGCTGTAAACTGCTATTTATGCTTATTAATCCTGACCTAACCCTAGACCAAATTAAGGGCCTCTGAGTAAGCTTTCCAACAATGTATCATATGCCTTTATTGGGATTAAGATGAGTAAGTTGGGCCCATTTAAGTGAAGGAACATCATGGACTGGGCACTGATCCGTGCCAGAGAACTCGGGACCCATTTTAGCCTTGATTTTGGCATAATTTGACAATTCTTTTGAAACCTGAAATTGTATGTCTCTTCCTTATCTTTCTAGGGACAGTAAGATCACCAAAATATGATATATGTAGCTCTAGTTATGCTCTGCGCAAGGCAACATGGTCAGGATGAGTGAAAAATCCGAAAATTAACAATGTTTAGCAATAAAGCCCAATAATGTAAAAGCAAAAACAATGATTGTAAAAGTTGTCTAATTTCCGTCTCTCCCAGGCTTGTTTGGCTGTAAACTGCTATATATGCTTATTAATGCTAACCTAACCCAGGACCAAATTAAGGGCCTCTGAATACGCATTCCAACAAGGTATCATTTGCCTTAATTGGGCTTAAGATGAGTAAGTTAGGCCCATTTAAATGAAAAAACATCATGGACTGCCCACTGATCCGCTCCAAAGAACTCGGGACCCAATTTAGCATTGATTTTGTCCTAATTTGACAATTCTTTTGAAACCTGAAATTGAAGGTCTCTTCCTTATCTTTCTAGAGACAGCAAGATCACCAAAATCAGATATATGTAGCTCTAGCTATGCTCTGCGCAAGGCAACAAGGTCAAGATCAGTGAAGAATCCGAAAATTAACAATGTTTAGCAATTAAGCCCAATAATATAAAAGCAAAAACAATGAATGTAAAAGTTGTCTAATTTCCGTCTCTCTCTGGCTTGTGCGATTGTAAACTGCTATTTATGCTTATTAATCCTGACCTAACCCTAGACCAAATTAAGAGCCTCTGAATAAGCTTTCCAACAAGGTATCATATGCTTTAATTGGGCTTAAGATTAGTAGGTTAGGCCAATTTAAGTGAAAGAACATCATGGACTGCGCACTGATCCATGCCAGAGAATTCGGGAACCAATTTAGCGTTGATTTTGGCATAATTTGATAGTTCTTGTGAAACCTTAAATTGTAGGTCTCTTCCTTATCTTTCTAGGGACAGCAAGATCACCAAAATCCGATATATGTAGCTCAAGCTATGCTCTGCGCAAGGCAACAAGGTCAGTATGAGTGAAAAATCCGAAAATTAATAATGTTTAGCAATTAAGCCCAATAATATAAAAGCAAAAACAATGATTGTTAAAGTTGTCTAATTTCTGTCTCTCTACGGCTTGTGCGGTCAGAATCGCTATTTATGCTTATCAATCCGGACCTAACCCTGGACCCACTTGAATAAGCTTTTCAACAAGGTATGATATGCCTTAATTGGGCCTTAAATGAGTAAGTTAGGCCCATTTAAGTGAAGCAACATCATGGACTCGCTTGACTGATCCATGCCAGAGAACTCGGGAACCAATTTAGCGTTGATTTTGGAATAATTTGATAATTCTTGTGAAACCTTAAATTGTAGGTCTCTTCCTTATCTTTATAGGGACAGCAAGATCACCAAAATCCGATATATGTAGCTCTAGCTATGCTCTGCGCAAGGCAACAAGGTCAGTATGAGTGAAAAATCCGAAAATTAATAATGTTTAGCAATTAAGCTCAATAAATAAAAGCAAAAACAATGATTGTTAAAGTTGTCTAATTTCTGTCTCTCCCTGGCTTGTGCGGCTGTAAACTACTATTTATGCTTATCAATCCTGACCTAACCCTGGACCAACTTAAGGGCCTCTGAATAAGCTTTTCAACAAGGAATCATATGCCTTAATTGGGCTTTAAATGAGTAAGTTAGGCCCATTTAAGTGAAGCAACATCATGGACTGCGCACTGATCCGAGGCAGAGAACTTCGGACACAATTTAGCCTTGATTTTAGCCTAATTTGGCAATTCTTGTGAAACATGAAATTGTAAGTCTTTTCCTTATCTTTCTAGGGACAGCAAAATCACCAAAATCCGATATCTGTAGCTCTAGTTATGCTCTGCACAACGAAACAAGGTCAGGATGAGTGAAAAATCCGAAAATTAACAATGTTTAGCAATTAAGCCCAATAATGTAGAAGCAAAAACAATGATTGTAAAAGTTTTCTAATTTTCGTCTCTCTATGGCTTGTGCGGCTGTAAACAGCTATTTATGCTTATCAATCATGACCTAACCCCAGACCAACTTAAGGGCCTCTGAATAAGCTTTTCAACAAGGTATCATATGCCTTAATTGGGCTTCAAATGAGTAAGTTAGGCCCATTTAAGTGAAGCAACATCATGGACTGCGCACTGATCCGAGGCAGAGAACTTCGGACACAATTTAGCCTTGATTTTAGCCTAATTTGACAATTCTTGTGAAACATGAAATTGTAAGTCTTTTCCTTATCTTTCTAGGAACAGCAAGATCACCAAAATCCGATATGTGTAGCTCTAGTTATGCTCTGTACAACGAAACAAGGTCAGGATGAGTGAAAAATCCAAAAATTAACAATGTTTAGCAATTAAGCCCAATAATGTAAAAGCAAAAACAATGATTGTAAAAGTTGTCTAATTTCCGTCTCTCTCTGGCTTGTGCGGCTGTAAACTGCTATTTATGCTTATCAATCCTGACCTAACCCTAGACCAACTTAAGGGCCTCTTAATAAGCTTTTCAACAAGGTATCATATGCCTTAATTGGGCTTTAAATGAGTAAGTTAGGCCCATTTAAGTGAAGCAACATCATGGACTGCGCACTGATCCGAGGCAGAGAACTTCGGACACAATTTAGCCTTGATTTTAGCCTAATTTGACAATTCTTGTGAAACATGAAATTGTAAGTCTTTTCCTTATCTTTCTAGGGACAACAAAATCACCAAAATCCGATATCTGTAGCTCTAGTTATGCTCTGCACAACGAAACAAGGTCAGGATGAGTGAAAAATCCGAAAATTAACAATGTTTAGCAATTAAGCCCAATAATGTAAAAGCAAAAACAATGATTGTAAAAGTTTTCTAATTTTCGTCTCTCTATGGCTTGTGCGGCTGTAAACAGCTATTTATGCTTATCAATCATGACCTAACCCCAGACCAACTTAAGGGCCTCTGAATAAGCTTTTCAACAAGGTATCATATGCCTTAATTGGGCTTCAAATGAGTAAGTTAGGCCCATTTAAGTGAAGCAACATCATGGACTGCGCACTGATCCGAGGCAGAGAACTTCGGACACAATTTAGCCTTGATTTTAGCCTAATTTGACAATTCTTGTGAAACATGAAATTGTAAGTCTTTTCCTTATCTTTCTAGGAACAGCAAGATCACCAAAATCCGATATGTGTAGCTCTAGTTATGCTCTGTACAACGAAACAAGGTCAGGATGAGTGAAAAATCCGAAAATTAACAATGTTTAGCAATTAAGCCCAATAATGTAAAAGCAAAAACAATGATTGTAAAAGTTGTCTAATTTCCGTCTCTCTCTGGCTTGTGCGGCTGTAAATTGCTATTTATGCTTATCAATCCTGACCTAACCCTAGACCAACTAAAGGGCCTCTGAATAAGCTTTTCAACAAGGTATCATATGCCTTAATTGGGCTTTAAATGAGTAAGTTAGGCCCATTTTAGTGAAGCAACATCGTGGACTGCTGACTGTTCCGAGGCAGAGAACTTAGGACACAATTTAGCATTGATTTTGGCCTAATTTGACAATTCTTGTGAAATCTGAAATTGTAAGTCTTTTCCTTATCTTTCTAGGGACAGCAAGATCACCAAAATCCGATATTTGTAGCTCTAGTTATGCTTTGCACAAGGAAACAAGGTCAGGATGAGTGAAAAATCCAAAATTAAACAATGTTTAGCAATTAAGCCCAATAATGTAAAAGCAAAAACAATGATTGTAAAAGTTGTCTAATTTCTGTCTCTCTCTGGCTTGTGCGGCTGTAAACTGCTATTTATACTTATTAATCTTGACCTAACCCTAGACCAAATTAAGGGCCTCTAAATAAGATTTCCAACAAGGTATCATATGCCTTAATTGGGCTTAAGATGAGTAAGTTAGGCCCATTTAAGTGAAGGAACATCATGGAGTGTGCACTGATCCGTGCCAGAGAACTCGGGACCCAATTTAGCCTTGATTTCTGCCTAATTTGACAATTCTTGTGAAACCTGAAATTGCAGGTCTCTTCCTTATCTTTCTAGGGACAGCAAGATCATCAAAATATGATATCTGGAGCTCTAGTTATGCTCTGCGAAAGGCAACAAGGTCAGGATGAGTGAAAAATCCGAATATTAACAATGTTTAGCAATTAAGCCCAATAATGTAAAAGCAAAAACAATGATTGTAAAACTTGTCTAATTTCCATCTCTCTCTGGCTCGTGCGGCTGTAAACTGATATTTATGATTATTAATCATGACCAAACCCAAGACTAAATTAAGGGCCTCTGAATAAACTTTCGAACAAGGTATCATATGCCTTAATTGAGCTTAAGATGAGTTAGTTAGGCCCATTTAAGTGAAGGAACATCATGGACTGCGCACTAATCCGCGCTAGAGAACTCGGGTCCCAATTTAACCTTGATTTTGGCCTAATTTGACAATTCTTGTGACAACTGAAATTGTAGGTATCTTCCTTATCTTTCTAGGGACAACAAGATCACGAAAATCTGATATCTGTTGCTCTAGTTATACTCCGCCCAAGGCAACAACGTCAGGATGACTGGAAAATCCGAAAATTAACAATGTTTAGCACCTAAGCCCAATTAAGCCCAATAATGTAAAAGCAAAAACAATGATTGTAAAAGTTGTCTAATTTTCGCCTCTCTCTGGCTTGTGCGACTGTAAACTGTTATTTATGCTTATTAATCCTAACCTAACCTAGACCAAATTAAGGGCCTCTGAATAAGCTTCCCAACAAGGTATCATATGCCTTAATTGGGCTTAAGATAAATAAGTTAGGCCCATTTAAGTGAAGGAACATCATGGGCTGCACACTGATCTGCGCCAGAGAACTCGGGACCAATTTAGCATTATTTTTGTCCTAATTTGACAATTCTTTTGAAACCTGAAATTGTAGGTCTCTTCCTTATCTTTCTAGAGACAGTAAGATCACCAAAATCCGATATCTGTAGCTCTAGTTATGCTCTGCGCAAGGCAACAAGGTCAAGATCATTGAAGAATCCGAAAATTAACAATGTTTAGCAATTAAGCACAATAATATAAAAGCAAAAACAATGATTGTAAAAGTTGTCTAATTTCCGTCTCTCTCTGGCTTGTGCGGTTGTAAACTGCTATTTATGCTTATTATTCCTGACCTAACCCTAGACCAAATTAAGAGCCTCTGAATAAGCTTTCCAACAAGGTATCATATGCCTTAATTGGGCTTAAGATGAGTAAGTTATGCCGATTTAAGTGAAGGAACATCAGGGACTGCACACTGATCCGTGCCAGAGAACTCGGGACCCAACTTAGCCTCGATTTTGGCCTAATTTGACAATTCTTGTGAAACCTGAAATTGTAGGTCTCTTCCTTATCTTTCTAGGGACAGCAAGATCACCAAAATCCGAGATCTGTAGCTCTAGTTATGCTCTACGCATGGAAACAAGGTCAGGATGAGAGAAAAATCCAAAAATTAACAATGTTTAGCAATTAAGTCCAATAATGAAAAACAAAAACAATGATTGTAAAAGTTGTCTAATTTCCGTCTCTCTCTGGCTTGTTTGACTGTGAACTGCTATATATGCTTATTAATCATGACCTAACCCTAGACCAAATTAAGGGCCTCTGAATAAGCTTTCCAACAAAGTATCATATGCCTTAATTGGGCTTAAGATGAGTAAGTTGGGCCCTTTTAAGTGAAGAAACATCATGGACTGTGCACTGATCCGTGCCAGAGAACTCGGGACCCAATTTAGCCTTGATTTTGGCCTAATTTGACAATTCTTACGTTTCCTGAAATTGTAGGTCTCTTCCTTATCTTTCTAGGGACAGCAAGATCACAAAAATCCGATATTTGTAGCTCTAGTTATGCTCTGCGCAAGGCAACAAGGTCTGGATGAGTGAAAATCCGAAAATTAACAATCTTTAGCAATTAAGCCCAATATTGCAAAAGCAAAACAATGATTGTAAAAGTTGTCTAATTTCCGTCTTTCTCAGGCTTGTACGGCTGTAAACTGCTATTTATGCTTATTAATCCTGACCTAACCCTAGACCAAATTAAGGGCCTCTGAGTAAGCTTTCCAACAATGTATCATATGCCTTTATTGGGATTAAGATGAGTAAGTTGGGCCCATTTAAGTGAAGGAACATCATGGACTGGGCACTGATCCGTGCCAGAGAACTCGGGACCCATTTTAGCCTTGATTTTGGCATAATTTGACAATTCTTTTGAAACCTGAAATTGTATGTCTCTTCCTTATCTTTCTAGGGACAGTAAGATCACCAAAATATGATATATGTAGCTCTAGTTATGCTGCGCAAGGCAACATGGTCAGGATGAGTGAAAAATCCGAAAATTAACAATGTTTAGCAATAAAGCCCAATAATGTAAAAGCAAAAACAATGATTGTAAAAGTTGTCTAATTTCCGTCTCTCCCAGGCTTGTTTGGCTGTAAACTGCTATATATGCTTATTAATGCTAACCTAACCCAGGACCAAATTATGGGCCTCTGAATACGCATTCCAACAAGGTATCATTTGCCTTAATTGGGCTTAAGATGAGTAAGTTAGGCCCATTTAAATGAAAAAACATCATGGACTGCCCACTGATCCGCTCCAAAGAACTCGGGACCCAATTTAGCATTGATTTTGTCCTAATTTGACAATTCTTTTGAAACCTGAAATTGAAGGTCTCTTCCTTATCTTTCTAGAGACAGCAAGATCACCAAAATCAGATATATGTAGCTCTAGCTATGCTCTGCGCAAGGCAACAAGGTCAAGATCAGTGAAGAATCCGAAAATTAACAATGTTTAGCAATTAAGCCCAATAATATAAAAGCAAAAACAATGAATGTAAAAGTTGTCTAATTTCCGTCTCTCTCTGGCTTGTGCGATTGTAAACTGCTATTTATGCTTATTAATCCTGACCTAACCCTAGACCAAATTAAGAGCCTCTGAATAAGCTTTCCAACAAGGTATCATATGCTTTAATTGGGCTTAAGATTAGTAAGTTAGGCCAATTTAAGTGAAAGAACATCATGGACTGCGCACTGATCCATGCCAGAGAATTCGGGAACCAATTTAGCGTTGATTTTGGCATAATTTGATAGTTCTTGTGAAACCTTAAATTGTAGGTCTCTTCCTTATCTTTCTAGGGACAGCAAGATCACCAAAATCCGATATATGTAGCTCAAGCTATGCTCTGCGCAAGGCAACAAGGTCAGTATGAGTGAAAAATCGAAAATTAATAATGTTTAGCAATTAAGCCCAATAATATAAAAGCAAAAACAATGATTGTTAAAGTTGTCTAATTTCTGTCTCTCTCTGGCTTGTGCGGCTGTAAACTGCTATTTATGCTTATCAATCCGGACCTAACCCTGGACCCACTTGAATAAGCTTTTCAACAAGGTATGATATGCCTTAATTGGGCCTTAAATGAGTAAGTTAGGCCCATTTAAGTGAAGCAACATCATGGACTGCGCACTGATCCATGCCAGAGAACTCGGGAACCAATTTAGCGTTGATTTTGGAATAATTTGATAATTCTTGTGAAACCTTAAATTGTAGGTCTCTTCCTTATCTTTATAGGGACAGCAAGATCACCAAAATCCGATATATGTAGCTCTAGCTATGCTCTGCGCAAGGCAACAAGGTCAGTATGAGTGAAAAATCCGAAAATTAATAATGTTTAGCAATTAAGCTCAATAAATAAAAGCAAAAACAATGATTGTTAAAGTTGTCTAATTTCTGTCTCTCCCTGGCTTGTGCGGCTGTAAACTACTATTTATGCTTATCAATCCTGACCTAACCCTGGACCAACTTAAGGGCCTCTGAATAAGCTTTTCAACAAGGAATCATATGCCTTAATTGGGCTTTAAATGAGTAAGTTAGGCCCATTTAAGTGAAGCAACATCATGGACTGCGCACTGATCCGAGGCAGAGAACTTCGGACACAATTTAGCCTTGATTTTAGCCTAATTTGGCAATTCTTGTGAAACATGAAATTGTAAGTCTTTTCCTTATCTTTCTAGGGACAGCAAAATCACCAAAATCCGATATCTGTAGCTCTAGTTATGCTCTGCACAACGAAACAAGGTCAGGATGAGTGAAAAATCCGAAAATTAACAATGTTTAGCAATTAAGCCCAATAATGTAGAAGCAAAAACAATGATTGTAAAAGTTTTCTAATTTTCGTCTCTCTATGGCTTGTGCGGCTGTAAACAGCTATTTACGCTTATCAATCATGACCTAACCCCAGACCAACTTAAGGGCCTCTGAATAAGCTTTTCAACAAGGTATCATATGCCTTAATTGGGCTTCAAATGAGTAAGTTAGGCCCATTTAAGTGAAGCAACATCATGGACTGGGCACTGATCCGAGGCAGAGAATTCGGACACAATTTAGCCTTGATTTTAGCCTAATTTGACAATTCTTGTGAAACATGAAATTGTAAGTCTTTTCCTTATCTTTCTAGGAACAGCAAGATCACCAAAATCCGATATGTGTAGCTCTAGTTATGCTCTGTACAACGAAACAAGGTCAGGATGAGTGAAAAATCCGAAAATTAACAATGTTTAGCAATTAAGCCCAATAATGTAAAAGCAAAAACAATGATTGTAAAAGTTGTCTAATTTCCGTCTCTCTCTGGCTTGTGCGGCTGTAAACTGCTATTTATGCTTATCAATCCTGACCTAACCCTAGACCAACTTAAGGGCCTCTGAATAAGCTTTTCAACAAGGTATCATATGCCTTAATTGGGCTTTAAATGAGTAAGTTAGGCCCATTTAAGTGAAGCAACATCATGGACTGCGCACTGATCCGAGGCAGAGAACTTCGGACACAGTTTAGCCTTGATTTTAGCCTAATTTGGCAATTCTTGTGAAACATGAAATTGTAAGTCTTTTCCTTATCTTTCTAGGGACAACAAATTCACCAAAATCCGATATCTGTAGCTCTAGTTATGCTCTGCACAACGAAACAAGGTCAGGATGAGTGAAAAATCCGAAAATTAACAATGTTTAGCAATTAAGCCCAATAATGTAGAAGCAAAAACAACGATTGTAAAAGTTTTCTAATTTTCGTCTCTCTATGGCTTGTGCGGCTGTAAACAGCTATTTATGATTATCAATCATGACCTAACCCCAGACCAACTTAAGGGCCTCTGAATAAGCTTTTCAACAAGGTATCATATGCCTTAATTGGGCTTCAAATGAGTAAGTTAGGCCCATTTAAGTGAAGCAACATCATGGATCTGCATGACCGATCCGAGGCGAGAGAACTTCGGACACAATTTAGCCTTGATTTTAGCCTAATTTGACAATTCTTGTGAAACATGAAATTGTAAGTCTTTTCCTTATCTTTCTAGGAACAGCAAGATCACCAAAATCCGATATGTGTAGCTCTAGTTATGCTCTGTACAACGAAACAAGGTCAGGATGAGTGAAAAATCCGAAAATTAACAATGTTTAGCAATTAAGCCCAATAATGTAAAAGCAAAAACAATGATTGTAAAAGTTGTCTAATTTCCGTCTCTCTCTGGCTTGTGCGGCTGTAAACTGCTATTTATGCTTATCAATCCTGACCTAACCCTAGACCAACTAAAGGGCCTCTGAATAAGCTTTTCAACAAGGTATCATATGCCTTAATTGGGCTTTAAATGAGTAAGTTAGGCCCATTTTAGTGAAGCAACATCGTGGACTGCTGACTGTTCCGAGGCAGAGAACTTAGGACACAATTTAGCATTGATTTTAGCCTAATTTGGCAATTCTTGTGAAACATGAAATTGTAAGTCTTTTCCTTATCTTTCTAGGGACAACAAAGATCACCAAAATCCGATATTTGTAGCTCTAGTTATGCTTTGCACAAGGAAACAAGGTCAGGATGAGTGAAAAATCCAAAATTAAACAATGTTTAGCAATTAAGCCCAATAATGTAAAAGCAAAAACAATGATTGTAAAAGTTGTCTAATTTTTGTCTCTCTCTATGGCTTGTGCGGCTGTAAACAGCTATTTATGCTTATCAATCTTGACCTAACCCTAGACCAAATTAAGGGCCTCTAAATAAGCATTTCCAACAAGGTATCATATGCCTTAATTGGGCTTAAAATGAGTAAGTTAGGCCCATTTAAGTGAAGGAACATCATGGAGTGTGCACCGATCCGTGCCATAGAACTTCGGGACACAATTTAGCCTTGATTTTAGCCTAATTTGACAATTCTTGTGAAACATGAAATTGTAAGTCTTTTCCTTATCTTTCTATGTACAGCAAGATCACCAAAATCCGATATGTGTAGCTCTAGTTATGCTCTGCGAAAGGCAACAAGGTCAGGATGAGTGAAAAATCCGAATATTAACAATGTTTAGCAATTAAGCCCAATAATGTAAAAGCAAAAACAATGATTGTAAAACTTGTCTAATTTCCATCTCTCTCTGGCTCGTGCGGCTGTAAACTGATATTTATGATTATTAATCATGACCAAACCCAAGACTAAATTAAGGGCCTCTGAATAAACTTTCGAACAAGGTATCATATGCCTTAATTGAGCTTAAGATGAGTTAGTTAGGCCCATTTAAGTGAAGGAACATCATGGACTGCGCACTAATCCGCGCTAGAGAACTCGGGTCCCAATTTAACCTTGATTTTGGCCTAATTTGACAATTCTTGTGACAACTGAAATTGTAGGTATCTTCCTTATCTTTCTAGGGACAACAAGATCACGAAAATCTGATATCTGTTGCTCTAGTTATACTCCGCCCAAGGCAACAACGTCAGGATGACTGGAAAATCCGAAAATTAACAATGTTTAGCACCTAAGCCCAATTAAGCCCAATAATGTAAAAGCAAAAACAATGATTGTAAAAGTTGTCTAATTTTCGCCTCTCTCTGGCTTGTGCGACGTTAAACTGTTATTTATGCTTATTAATCCTAACCTAACCTAGACCAAATTAAGGGCCTCTGAATAAGCTTCCCAACAAGGTATCATATGCCTTAATTGGGCTTAAGATAAATAAGTTAGGCCCATTTAAGTGAAGGAACATCATGGGCTGCACACTGATCTGCGCCAGAGAACTCGGGACCAATTTAGCATTATTTTTGTCCTAATTTGACAATTCTTTTGAAACCTGAAATTGTAGGTCTCTTCCTTATCTTTCTAGAGACAGTAAGATCACCAAAATCCGATATCTGTAGCTCTAGTTATGCTCTGCGCAAGGCAACAAGGTCAAGATCATTGAAGAATCCGAAAATTAACAATGTTTAGCAATTAAGCACAATAATATAAAAGCAAAAACAATGATTGTAAAAGTTGTCTAATTTCCGTCTCTCTCTGGCTTGTGCGGTTGTAAACTGCTATTTATGCTTATTAATCCTGACCTAACCCTAGACCAAATTAAGAGCCTCTGAATAAGCTTTCCAACAAGGTATCATATGCTTTAATTGGGCTTAAGATGAGTAAGTTAGGCCCATTTAAGTGAAGGATCATCATGGACTGCGCACTGATCCGAGGCAGAGAACTTCGGACACAATTTAGCCTTGATTTTGGTCTAATTTGACGATTCTTGTGACACCTGAAATTGTAGGTCTTTTCCTTATCTTTCTAGGGACAGCAAGATCACCAAAATCCGATATCTGTAGCTCTAGTTATGCTCTGCACAAGCCAACAAGGACAGGATGAGTGAAAAATCCGAAAATTAACAATGTTTAGCAATTAAGCCCAATAATATAAAAGCAAAAACAATGAATGTAAAAGTTGTCTAATTTCCGTCTCTCTCTGGCTTGTGCGATTGTAAACTGCTATTTATGCTTATTAATCCTGACCTAACCCTAGACCAAATTAAGAGCCTCTGAATAAGCTTTCCAACAAGGTATCATATGCTTTAATTGGGCTTAAGATTAGTAAGTTAGACCAATTTAAGTGAAAGAACATCATGGACTGCGCACTGATCCATGCCAGAGAATTCGGGAACCAATTTAGCGTTTATTTTGGCATAATTTGATAGTTCTTGTGAAACCTTAAATTGTAGGTCTCTTCCTTATCTTTCTAGGGACAGCAAGATCACCAAAATCCGATATATGTAGCTCAAGCTATGCTCTGCGCAAGGCAACAAGGTCAGTATGAGTGAAAAATCCGAAAATTAATAATGTTTAGCAATTAAGCCCAATAATATAAAAGCAAAAACAATGATTGTTAAAGTTGTCTAATTTCTGTCTCTCTCTGGCTTGTGCGGCTGTAAACTGCTATTTATGCTTATCAATCCGGACCTAACCCTGGACCCACTTGAATAAGCTTTTCAACAAGGTATGATATGCCTTAATTGGGCCTTAAATGAGTAAGTTAGGCCCATTTAAGTGAAGCAACATCATGGACTGCGCACTGATCCATGCCAGAGAACTCGGGAACCAATTTAGCGTTGATTTTGGAATAATTTGATAATTCTTGTGAAACCTTAAATTGTAGGTCTCTTCCTTATCTTTATAGGGACAGCAAGATCACCAAAATCCGATATATGTAGCTCTAGCTATGCTCTGCGCAAGGCAACAAGGTCAGTATGAGTGAAAAATCCGAAAATTAATAATGTTTAGCAATTAAGCTCAATAAATAAAAGCAAAAACAATGATTGTTAAAGTTGTCTAATTTCTGTCTCTCCCTGGCTTGTGCGACTGTAAACTACTATTTATGCTTATCAATCCTGACCTAACCCTGGACCAACTTAAGGGCCTCTGAATAAGCTTTTCAACAAGTATCATATGCCTTAATTGGGCTTTAAATGAGTAAGTTAGGCCCATTTAAGTGAAGCAACATCATGGACTGCGCACTGATCCGAGGCAGAGAACTTCGGACACAATTTAGCCTTGATTTTAGCCTAATTTGGCAATTCTTGTGAACATGAAATTGTAAGTCTTTTCCTTATCTTTCTAGGGACAACAAAATCACCAAAATCCGATATCTGTAGCTCTAGTTATGCTCTGCACAACGAAACAAGTTCAGGATGAGTGAAAAATCCGAAAATTAACAATGTTTAGCAATTAAGCCCAATAATGTAAAAGCAAAAACAATGATTGTAAAAGTTTTCTAATTTTCGTCTCTCTATGGCTTGTGCGGCTGTAAACAGCTATTTATGCTTATCAATCATGACCTAACCCCAGACCAACTTAAGGGCCTCTGAATAAGCTTTTCAACAAGGTATCATATGCCTTAATTGGGCTTCAAATGAGTAAGTTAGGCCCATTTAAGTGAAGCAACATCATGGACTGCGCACTGAACCGAGGCAGAGAACTTCGGACACAATTTAGCCTTGATTTTAGCCTAATTTGACAATTCTTGTGAAACATGAAATTGTAAGTCTTTTCCTTATCTTTCTAGGAACAGCAAGATCACCAAAATCCGATATGTGTAGCTCTAGTTATGCTCTGTACAACGAAACAAGGTCAGGATGAGTGAAAAATCCGAAAATTAACAATGTTTAGCAATTAAGCCCAATAATGCAAAAGCAAAAACAATGATTGTAAAAGTTGTCTAATTTCCGTCTCTCTCTGGCTTGTGCGGCTGTAAACTGCTATTTATGCTTATCAATCCTGACCTAACCCTAGACCAACTTAAGGGCCTCTGAATAAGCTTTTCAACAAGGTATCATATGCCTTAATTGGGCTTTAAATGAGTAAGTTAGGCCCATTTTAGTGAAGCAACATCGTGGACTGCTGACTGTTCCGAGGCAGAGAACTTCGGACACAATTTAGCATTGATTTTGGCCTAATTTGACAATTCTTGTGAAATCTGAAATTGTAAGTCTTTTCCTTATCTTTCTAGGGACAGCAAGATCACCAAAATCCGATATTTGTAGCTCTAGTTATGCTCTGCACAAGGAAACAAGGTCAGGATGAGTGAAAAATCCGAAATTAAACAATGTTTAGCAATTAAGCCCAATAATGTAAAAGCAAAAACAATGATTGTAAAAGTTGTCTAATTTCTGTCTCTCTCTGGCTTGTGCGGCTGTAAACTGCTATTTATACTTATTAATCTTGACCTAACCCTAGACCAAATTAAGGGCCTCTAAATAAGATTTCCAACAAGGTATCATATGCCTTAATTGGGCTTAAGATGAGTAAGTTAGGCCCATTTAAGTGAAGGAACATCATGGAGTGTGCACTGATCCGTGCCAGAGAACTCGCGACCCAATTTAGCCTTGATTTCTGCCTAATTTGACAATTCTTGTGAAACCTGAAATTGCAGGTCTCTTCCTTATCTTTCTAGGGACAGCAAGATCACCAAAATATGATATCTGGAGCTCTAGTTATGCTCTGCGAAAGGCAACAAGGTCAGGATGAGTGAAAAATCCGAATATTAACAATGTTTAACAAATAAGCCCAATTATGCCCAATAATGTAAAAGCAAAAACAATGATTGTAAAACTTGTCTAATTTCCATCTCTCTGGCTTGTGCGACTGTAAACTGATATTTATGATTATTAATCCTGACCAAACCCAAGACCAAATTAAGGGCCTCTCAATAACCTTTCCAACAAGGTATCATATGCCTTAATTGAGCTTAAGATGAGTTAGTTAGGCCCATTTAAGTGAAGGAACATCATGGATTGCGCACTGATCCGTGCTAGAGAACTCGGGACCCAATTTAGCCATGATTCGGGCCAAATTTGACAATTCTTGTACACCTGAAATTGTGGGTATCTTCCTTATCTTTCTAGGGACAACAAGATCACGAAAATCCGATATCTGTTGCTCTAGTTATACTCTGCCCAAGGCAACAAGGTCAGGATGACTGGAAAATCCGAAAATTAACAATGTTTAGCACCTAAGCCCAATTAAGCCAAATAATGTAAAAACAAAAACAATGATTGTAAAAGTTGTCTAATTTCCGTCTCCCTCTGGCTTGTGCGACTGTAAACTGTTATTTATGCTTATTAATCCTGACCTAACCTAGACCAAATTAAGAGCCTCTGAATAAGCTTTACAACAAGGTATCATATGCCTTAATTGGGCTTAAGATAAATAAGTTAGGCCCATATAAGTGAAGGAACATCATGGACTGCACACTGATCCGCGCCAGAGATCTCGGGACCCAATTTAGCATTATTTTTATCCTAATTTGACAATTCTTGTGAAACCTGAAATTGTAGGTCTCTTCCATATCTTTCTAGAGACAGCAAGATCACCAAAATCCAATATCTGTAGCTCTAGTTATGCTCTGCGCAAGGCAACAAGGTCAAGATCAGTGAAGAATCCGAAAATTAACAATGTTTAGCAATTAAGCCCAATAATATAAAAGCAAAAACAATGATTGTAAAAGTTGTCTAATTTCCGTCTCTCTCTGGCTTGTGCGGTTGTAAACTGCTATTTATGCTTATTAATCCTAACCTAACCCTAGACCAAATTAAGAGCCTCTGAATAAGCTTTCCAACAAGGTATCATATGCTTTAATTGGGCTTAAGATGAGTAAGTTAGGCCCATTTAAGTGAAGGAACATCATGGATCGCGCACTAATCCACGCCAGAGAACTCGGGAACCAATTTAGCCTTGATTTTCGACTAATTTGACAACTCTTGTGAAAAATGAAATTGTAGGTCTCTTCCTTAGCTTTCTAGGGATAGCAAGATCCCCAAAATCCGATATCTGTAGCTCCAGTTATGCTCTACGCAAGGCAACAAGGTCAGGATGAGTGAAAAATCCGAAAATTAACAATGTTTAGCAATTAAGCCCAATAATATAAAAGCAAAAACGATTGTAAAAGTTGTCTAATTTCCGTCTCTCTCTGGCTTGTGCGGTTGTAAACTGCTATTTATGCTTATTAATCCTGACCTAACCCTAGACCAAATTAAGAGCCTCTGAATAAGCTTTCCAACAAGGTATCATATGCTTAAAATGGTCTTAAGATGAGTAAGTTAGGCCCATTTAAGTGAAGGAACATCATGGACTGCGCACTGATCCGAGGCACAGAACTTCGGACACAATTTAGCCTTGATTTTGGCCTAATTTGACAATTCTTGTGACACCTGAAATTGTAGGTCTTTTCCTTATCTTTCTAGGGACAGCAAGATCACCAAAATCCGATATATGTAGCTCTAGTTATGCTCTACACAAGCCAACAAGGTCAGAATGAGTGAAAAATCCGAAAATTAACAATGTTTAGCAATTAAGCCCAATAATGTAAAAGCAAAAACAACGACTGTAAAAGTTGTCTAATTTCCGTCTCTCTCTGGCTTGTGCGGATGTAAACTGCTATTTATGCTTATTAATCCTGACCTAACCCTAGACCAAATTAAGAGCCTCTGAATAAGTTTTCCAACAAGGTATCATATGCTTTAATTGGGCTTAAGATGAGTAAGTTAGGCCCATTTAAGTGAAGGAACATCATGGACTGCGCACTGATCCGAGGCACAGAACTTCGGACACAATTTAGCCTTGATTTTGGCCTAATTTGACAATTCTTGTGACACCTGAAATTGTAGGTCTTTTCCTTATCTTTCTAGGACAGCAAGATCACCGAAATCCGATATCTGTAGCTCTAGTTATGCTATGCCCAAGGCAACAATGTCAGGATGAGTGAAAAATCTAAAAATTAACAATGTTTAGCAATTAAGCCCAATAATGTAAAAGTAAAAACAATGATTCCAAAAGTTGTCTAATTTCCGTCTCTCTTTGGCTTGTGTGGCTATAAACTGCTACTTATGCTTATTAATCCTGACCTAACCCTAGACCAAATTAAGGGCCTCTGAATAAGCTTTCCAACAAGGCATCATATGCCTTAATTGGGTTTAAGATGAGTAAGTTATGCCCATTTAAGTGAAGGAACATCATGTAGTGCACACTGATCCGTGCCAGAGAACTCGGGACCCAATTTAGCCTTTATTTTGGCATAATTTGATAATTCTTGTAAAATCTGATATTGTAGGTTTCTTCCTTATCTTTCTAGGGACAGCAAGATCACCAAAATCCGATATCTGTAGCTCTAGTTATGATCTGTGCAAGACAACAAGGTCAGGATGAGTGAAAAATCCGAAAATTAACATTGTTTAGCAATTAAGCCCAACATTGTAAAAGCGAAAACAATGATTATAAAAGTTGTCTAATTTCCGTCTATCTCTGGCTTGTGTGACTGTAAACTGTTATTTATGCTTATTAATCCTGACCTAACCCTAGACTAAATTAAGGGGCTCTGAATAAGCTTTTCAACAAGGTATCATATGCCTTAATTGGGCTTAACATGAGTAAGGTAGGCCCATTTAAGTGAAGGAACATCATGGACTGCGCACTGATCCGCGCCAGAGAAATCGGGACCCAATTTAGCATTATTTTTGTCCTAATTTGACAATTTTTGTGAAACCTGAAATTGTAGGTCTCTTCCTTATCTTTCTAGGGACAACAAGATCACCAAAATCCGACATATGTAGCTCCAGTTATACTATGCGCAAGGTAACAATGTCAGGATGAGTGAAAAATCCGAAATTAACAATGTTTAGCAATTAAGCCCAATAATGTAAAAGCAAAAACAATGATTGTAAAAGTTGTCTAATTTATGTCCCTCCCTTGCTTGTGTGGCTATAAACTGCTATTTATGCTTATCAATCTTGACCTAACCCTAGACCAAATTAAGTGCCTATGAATAAGCTTTCCAACAAGGTATCATATGCCTTAATTGGGCTTAAGATGAGTAAGTTAGGCCGATTTAAGTGAAGGAACATCAGGGGTGTGCACCGATCCTGCCGAGAGAACTGGGACCCAATTTAGCCTTGATTTTGGCCTAAATTGACAATTCTTGTGAAACCTGAAATTGTAGGTCTCTTCCTTATCTTTATAGGGACAGCAAGATCACCAAAATATGATATCTGTAGCTCTAGTTATGCTTTGTGCAAGGTAACTAGATCGGGATGAGTGAAAAATCCGAAAATTAACAATGTTTAAAAAAGCAATTATACCCTATATTGTAAAAGCAAAAATAATGATTGTAAAAGTTGTCTAATTTCCATCTCTCTCTGACTTGTGCGGCTGGAAACTGCTATTTATGCTTATTAATCAATCCCAAACCCTATACCAAATTAAGGGCCTCATAATAAGATTTACAACAAGGTATCATATGACATAATTGGTATTAAGATGAGTAAGTTAGGCCCATTTAAGTGAAGAAACATCATGGAGTGTGCCACCGATCCATGCTAGAGAACTCGGGACCCAATTTAGCCTTGATTTCGGCCTAATTTGACAATTCTTGTGAAACCTGAAATTGTAGGTCTCTTCCTTATCTTTCTAGGGACAACAAGATCACCAAAATACGATATTTGTAGCTCTAGTTATGCTCTGCAAAGGCAACAAGGTCGGGATGAGTGAAAAATCCGAATATTAACAATGTTTAGCCAATTAAGCCCAAATAATGTAAAAGCAAAAACAATGATTGTAAAACTTGTCTAATTTCCATCTCTCTCGGCTTGTGCGGCTGTAAACTGCTATTTATGTTTATTAATCTGACCTCACCCTAACCAAATTAAGGGCCTCTGAATAAGCTTTCCAACAAAATATCATATACCTTAATTGGGCTTAATATTAGTAAGTTAGGCCAATTTAAGTGAAGGAACATCATGGACTGCGCAATGATCCATGCCAGAGAACTCGGGACCCAATTTAGCCTTGATTTTGGCCTAATTTGACAATTCTTGTGAAACCTGAAATTGTAGGTCTCTTCCTTATCTTTCTAGGACAGCAAGATCACCGAAATCCGATATCTGTAGCTCTAGTTATGCTCTGCGCAAGGCAACAAGGTCAGGATGAGTCAAAAATCCGAAAATTAAGAATGTTTAGCAATTAAGCCCAATAATGTAAAAGTAAAAACAATGGTTCCAAAAGTTGTCTAATTTCCGTCTCTCTTTGGCTCGTGCGGTTGTAAACTGCTATTTATGCTTATTAATCATGACCTAACCCTAGACCAAATTAAGGGCCTCTGAATAAGTTTCCAACAAGGTATCATATGCCTTAATTGGGTTTAAGATGAGTAAGTTATGCCCATTTAAGTGAAGGAACATCATGGACTGCACACTGATCCGTGCCAGAGAACTCAGGACCCAATTTAGCCTTTATTTTTCATAGTTTGATAATTCTTGTAAAAATGATATTGTTGGTTTCTTCCTTATCTTTCTAGGGACAGCAAGATCCCCAAAATCCGATATCGTAGCTCTAGTTATGATCTGCGAAAGAAAACAAGGTCGGGATGAGTGAAAAATCCGAAAATTAACATTGTTTAGCAATTAAGCCCAACATTGTAAAAGCAAAAACAATGATTATAAAAGTTGTCTAATTTTCGTCTCTCTCCGGCTTGTGTGGTTGTAAACTGTTATTTATGCTTATTAATCCCGACCTAACCCTAGACTAAATTAAGGGCTCTGAATAAGATTTTCAACAAGGTATCATATGCCTTAATTGGGCTTAACATGAGTAAGGTAGGCCCATTTAAGTGAAGGAACATCATGGACTGCGCACTGATCCGAGGCAGAGAACTTCGGACACAATTTAGCATTGATTTTGGCCTAATTTGACAATTCTTGCGACACCTGAAATTATAGGTCTTTTCCTTATCTTTCTAGGGACAGCAAGATCACCAAAATCCGATATCCGTAGCTCTAGTTATGCTCTGCACAAGGCAACAAGGTCAGGATAAGTGAAAAATCCGAAAATTAACAATGTTTAGCAATTAAGCCCAATAATGTAAAAGCAAAAACAATGATTGTAAAAGTTTTCTAATTTACGTCTCCCTCTGGCTTGTGCGGCTGTAAACTGCTATTTATGCTCATTTATCGTGACCTAACCCTAGACCAAATTAAGGATCCTCTGAGTAGGCTTTCCAACAAGATATCATATGCCTTAATTGGGCATAAGATGAGTAAGTTAGGCCCATTTAAGTGAAGGAACATCATGGACAGTGTACTGATCCGTGCCAGAGAACTCGGGATCCAATTTAGCCTTGATTTTGGCCTAATTTGACAACTCTTCTGAAACATGAAATTGTAGGTCTCTTCCTTATCTTTCTAGGGACAGCTAGATCACCAAAATCTGATATATGTAGCTCTAGTTATGCTTTGCACAGGGCAACAAGGTCAGGATGAGTAAAAAAATCCGAAAATTAACAATGTTTAGCGGTTAAGCCCAATTAATACCAATAATGTAAAAGCAAAAACAATGATTGTAAAAGTTGTCTAATTTCTGTCTCTCTCTGGCTTGTGTGGCTATAAACTGCTATTTCTGTTTATTAATCCTGACCTCACCCTAACCAAATTAAGGGCCTCTGAATAAGCTTTCCAACATGGTATCATATGCCTTAATTGGGCTTAAGATTAGTAAGTTAGGCCAATTTAAGTGAAGGAACATCATGGAGTGCACACTGATCCGTGCCGAGAGATCTCGGGACCCTATTTAGCCTTGATTTTGGCCTAATTTGACAATTCTTGTAAAATCGAAATTGTAGGTCTCTTCCTTATCTTTCTAGGACAGCAAGATCACCAAAATCCGATATCTCGTAGCTCTAGTTATGCTCTGTGCAAGGCAACAAGGTCGGGATGAGTGAAAAATCTAAAAATTAACAATGTTTAGCAATTAAGCCCAATAATGTAAAAGTAAAAACAATGATTCCAAAAGTTGTCTAATTTCCGTCTCTCTTTGGCTTGTGTGACTTTAAACTGCTACTTATTCTTATTAATCCTGACCTAACCCTAGACCAAATTAAGGGCCTCTGAATAAGCTTTCCAACAACGTATCATAAGCCTTAATTGGGTTTAAGATGAGTAAGTTATGCCCATTTAAGTGAAGGAACATCATGGATCGTTTGCACCGATCCGCGTGCGGAGAACTCGGGATCCAATTTAGCCTTTATTTTGGCATAATTTGATAATTCTTGTAAAACCTGATATTGTAGGTTTCTTCCTTATCTTTCTAGGGACAACAAGATCACCAAAATCCGATATATGTAGCTCTAGTTATGATGCATGCAAGAGCAACAAGGTCGGGAAGAGTGAAAAATCCAAAAATTAACATTGTTAAGCAATTAAGCCCAACATTGTAAAAGCAAAAACAATAATTATAAAAGTTGTCTAATTTCCGTCTCTCTCTGGCTTGTGCGACTGTAAACTGTTATTTATGCTTATTAATCCTGACCTAACCCAACACCAAATTAAGGGCCTCTGAATAAGCTTTCCAACAAGGTATCAGATGCCTTAATTGGGCTTAAGATGAGTAAGTTAGGCCGATTTACATGAAGGAACATCAGGGACTGCACACCGATCCTCGCCAGAGAACTCGGGACGCAATTTAGACTTGATTTTGGCCTAAATTGACAATTCTTGTGAAACCTGAAATTGTAGGTCTCTTCCTTATCTTTGTAGGGACAACAAGATCACCAAATTTCGATATATGTAGCTCTAGTTATGCTCTGCGCAAGGTAACAAGGTCAGGATGAGTGCAAAATCCGAAAATTAACAATGTTTAGCAATTAAGCCCTCTAATGTAAAAGCAAAAACAATGATTGTAAAAGTTGTCTAATTTCCGTCTCTCTCTGGCTTGTGCGGCTGTAAACTGCTATTTATGCTAATTAATCCTGACCTAACCCTAGACCAAATTAAGGGCTTCTGAATAAGATTTCCAACAAGGTATCATACGCCTTAATTGGGCTTAAGATGAGTAAGTTAGGCCCATTTAAGTGAAGGAACATCATGGAGTGTGCACTGATCCGTGCCAGAGAACTCGGGACCCAATTTACCCTGGATTTTGGCCTAATTTGACAATTCTTGTGAAACCTGAAATTGTAGGTCTCTTCCTTATCATTCTAGGGACAGCAAGATCACCAAAATATGATATCTGTAGCTCTAGTTATGCTCTGCGAAAGGCAACAAGATCAGGATGAGTGAAAAATCCGAATATTAACAATGTTTAGCAATTAAGCCCAATTATGCCCAATAATGTAAAAGCAAAAACAATGATTGTAAAACTTGTCTAATTTCCATCTCTCTACGGCTTGTGCGGCTTTAAACTGTTATTAATGATTATTAATCCGACCAAACCCATGACCAAATTAAGGGCCTTTGAATATACTTTAAAACAAGGTATCATATGACTTAATTTAGCTTAATATTATTTAGTTAGTAATATTTAAGTTAAGGAACATCATGGATCGTGCATGTGATCCGCTAGAGAACTCGGGTCCCAATTTAGCCATGATTTTGGCCTAAGTTGACAATTCTTGTGAAACCTGAAATTGTAGGTATCTTCCTTATCTTTCTAGGGACATCAAGATCACGAAATCCGATATCTGTTGCTCTAGTTATACTCTGCGCAAGGCAACAAGGTCAGGATGAGTGGAAAATCTGAAAATTAACAATGTTTAGCACCTAAGCCCAATTAAGCCCAATAATGTAAAATAAAAAACAATGATTGTAAAAGTTGTCTAATTTACGCCTCTCTCTGGCTTGTGCGACTGTAAACTATTATTTATGCTTATTAATCCTGACCTAACCTAGACCAAATTAAGGGCCTCTGAATAAGCTTTCCAACAAGGTATCATATGCCTTAATTGGGCTTAATATGAGTAAGTTAGGCCCATTTAAGTGAAGGAACATCATGGATTGTACACTGATCCGCACAAGAGAACTCGGGATCCAATTTAGCATTATTTTGGTCCTAATTTGACAATTCTTGTGAAACCTGAAATTGTAGGTCTCATCCTTATCTTTCTAGGGACAGCAGGATCACCAAAATCCGATATCTGTAGCTCTAGTTATGCTCTTCTCAAGGCAACAAGGTCAAGATCAGTGAAGAATCCTAAAATTAACAATGTTTAGCAATTAAGCCCAATAATATAAAAGCAAAAACAATGATTATAAAAGTTGTCTAATTTCCGTCTCTCTCTTTGGCTTAAGATTAGTAAGTTAGGCCAAATTAAGTGAAGGAACATCATGGACTCACATTGATCCGTCGCAGAACTTCGGGAACCAATTTAGCGTTGATTTTGGCATAATTTGATAATTCTTTTGAAACCTTAAATTGTAGGTCTCTTCCTTATCTTTCTAGGGACAACAAGATCCCCAAAATCCGATATATGTAGGTCTAGTTATGCTCTGCACAAGGCAACAAGGTCGATAGTGAATTAAAAATCCGAAAATTAATAATGTTTAGCAATTAAGCCCAATAATATAAAAGCAAAAACAATGATTGTTAAAGTTGTCTAATTTTTGTCTCCTCTGGGTTGTGCGGCTGTAAACTGCTATTTATGCTTATTAATCGACCTAACGTTAGACCAAATTAAGGACCTCACGAATAAGCTTTTCAACAAGGTATCATATGCCTTAATTGGGCTTCAAATGAGTAAGTTAGGCCCATTTAAGTGAAGGAACATCTTGGAATGATTCATCCGTCCGGAGAGAACTTGGGACCCAATTTAGCCTTGATTTTGGCCTAATTTGACAATTCTTGTGAAATCTGAAATTGTAGGTCTTTTCCTTATCTTTCTGAGGACAACCAAGATCACCAAAATCCGATATCCGTAGATCTAGTTATGCCTGCACAGAAAACAAGGTCAAGATGAGTGAAAAATCCGAAAATTAACAATGTTTAGCAATTAAGCCCAATAATGTAAAAGCAAAAACAATGATTGTAAAAGTTGTCTAATTTAGTCTCTCTATAGCTTGTGCGGCTGTAAACTGCTATTTATGCTTATTAATATGACCTAACCCTCAACCAAATTAAGGGCCTCAAATAAGCTTTCCAACAAGATATCATATGCCTTAATTGGGCTTAAGATGAGTAAGTTAGGCCCATTTAAGAGAAGGAACATCATGGACCAGGTGACCGATCCGTGCAGAGAACTCGGGACCCAATTTAGCCTTGATTTTGGCTTAATTTGACAATTCTTGTGAAACCCGAAATTAGAGGTCTCTTCCTTATCTTTCTAGGACAGCAAGATCACCAAAATCCGATATCATTCAGCTCTAGTTATGCCTCCTCAAGGCAACTAGGTCGATGAGTGAAAAATCGAAAATTAACAATGTTTAGCAATTATGCCCAATAATTTAAAAGCAAAAACAATGATTGCAAAAAGTTGTCTAATTTCCGTCTCTCTCGGCTTGTGCGGCTTTAAACTGCTATTTATTTTTATTAATCCCGACCTACCCCTAACCAAATTAAGGGGCCTCTAAATAAGCTTTCCAACAAGATATCATATGCCTTAATTGGGCTTAAGATTAGTAAGTTATGATAATTTAAGTGAAGGAACATCATGGACTGCACCGATCCGCGCCCAGAGAACTTCGGAACCCAATTTAGCCTTGATTTTGGCCTAATTTGACAATTCTTGTGACACCTGAAGTTGTAGGTTTTTTCCTTATCTTTCTAGGGACAACAAGATCCCAAAATCCGATATCGTAGCTCTAGTTATGCTCAGCGCAAGGCAACAAGGTCAGGATGAGTGAAAAATCTAAAAATTAACAATGTTTAGCAATTAAGCCCAATAATGTAAAAAGTAAAAACAATGATTCCAAAAGTTGTCTAATTTTCGTCTCTCTTGTGCTTTGCGGCGGTTACTTATTCTTATTAATCGACCTAACCCAGACCAAATTAAGGGCCTCTAAATAAGATTTCCAACAAGTTATCTTATGCCTTAATTGGGTTTAAGATTAGTAAGTTATGCCCATTTATGAAGGAACATCATGGACTGCACACCGATCCTGCCAGAGAACTGGGACCCAATTTAGCCTTATTTTAGCATAATTAGATAATTCTTGTAAGACCCGGGAGTAGAGGTCTCTTCCTTATCTTTCTAGGGACCACAAGATCACCAAATCCCGATATTTGTAGCTCTAGCTATGCTCTGCGAAGGCAACAATGTCGGATGAGTGAAAAATCCGAAAATTAACAATGTTTAAGCAATTATGCCCAATAATGTAAAAAGCAAAAACAATGATTGTAAACTTGTCTAATTTCCGTCTCT
>JAUPTC010001274.1:0-26072 GCA_030762895.1 Sophora flavescens
CAGGTATTTTTGTTTGGGATGTTGAAATTACAAAGGAGACTCTGTTGAATTTTTTTGTAAAAGTTATCGATCGGTATTGAAGTATATTTTCTAAAGAAAATAGACTTGCCAGGCTATGATTGTAAGCCTGTGTGCCGGTAACGGCTTAGGTTTTTGGGTCGTGACAAATTTTATGAAAATGTGGAGTTATTATCTTATAAAATGTTTAA
Source organism: Sophora flavescens (assembly GCA_030762895.1). NCBI lineage: Eukaryota > Viridiplantae > Streptophyta > Magnoliopsida > Fabales > Fabaceae > Sophora > Sophora flavescens. The sequence goes on from JAUPTC010001274.1 coordinate 210, forward strand.
GTTCTTACTGTAACCGCAGGATAATAAATTTTATACCCATTTTTCCGAAAGCAAACCAGCATTTCTTTTATTTAATATCCATATTTTAAGAAGATGAGTTAGTCATGTAATACCCAAGGGGGTTGTTACACTTTTCACGCCAAAGCTTCAATCTTTAAGCTATGAAGATGATCAGGATCTTTATGATTTTTCCATTGAGGTGAACCTTCCTTTGTAGAGAAACTCGACGTTGATGTGGGTAGCCTTGAGCTATCTAAAGAATTGAAGGAGATCGAGGCCACTAATTTGTCTCTAAACCTGATTAAATTGTTTGAAGCAATGGGAAGTGCAAAGTTTATTTCTTTATCACCTAGTATCTTCCAAGTAAGTATATTTATTTGAGAAATATTATATTTCAATCAATAATTGCTAGCTTGCTTTACTTGAAAGCTGAATTCGTGTTTGTCTTTGACTTCTTAGGTTCTATCTATGTTTCCGGCTCTCCGAGATGGTCGATCTACTCCTTTCACCAGAGTTCATAGTTTTGAGTTAATCATGGATGGATCTTCCCCCTTTCTCATACCTTCCAATGTCATGACCTACTTATTTGGTGGATCTCCTAGTTTTGATGGCTAATGATTGAAAGGTATGGAATGTAACTAAAGTATATATTTTATGGATTTCTTTTTCCACAATTGGTAAATATTGAACATTAGAATATTGTTTCATCATGATATTGCTTTATGTGAATGCAAATGTCCCCTTTTCTGGTCAAACTTACTTGAAAGGGGAAATTTCAGAAACAAAAATATCTCCTAGATAAATAATTGGTCCAACTAAGTTTACATTTTTTCTTTTTTATATGGGTTCTATAATTCCATCCATGATATCAATGATTGGACAAAGTTTAATTACATTAGTTATAAACGTCTGACACAACCATCTTATTTTATATATATGGGCTTAGGACCGGTGATAAAAAGCTTGGTTAAGATGATTTGGTCAATTGAGAAAAATGAGTCAATTAGAATATAGTTTGGTTGAAAATGGTAGAAGAAGATCTATTAATTTGTTTATTTTTTGAGAAATCATTTTAATGAACTTGCTCTAAGTGGTCTTATTTTAATTTTGATTTGTGAATATGCCCGGAATATCACCAGTTTCCAAGTTAATTTTTCATGATCCAAATGAAACAAGCATGTAGTGATTTAGTATAAGAGAAAAAATTGAATTTCTAAAAAATTCATTTTAAATCTGCCTTACTTACCCCTTCAACATCTTGTTGATGCATCTTCTTCGCACAATCTTTAGTGTGTCAAGTAGTTTATTATAACCAGTTACATTTGACGAGCCATCTATACATATAGCTTCTTCAAATATTGTTAGACCTTTATCATCAAACTGTCTCAATGTGGCCTCTTTGATGTCTATAAGACTCTAATCAACAAGAGAACATTTGGAGTCTGGGGGAGGCAGGGAGGGTGGTTAAAAAGTATAATATTTTTAAAATCTGAATCAATTATCTATTGAATAATTTGACTCAATGTTCACAACAGAATGGGTTTTTCACATTGTTAGTTTTTAAATAGAAAAATTAAAGGAAATGTTGATGTTTACATTGGATTACATGGGAAATGGTGAATCTTATAGCACAATAAGCCAAGTAATTGTTAACTAGGGCTGGCAAAATAATCCATGGATCCATTATCCATCCAACCCATCCAAAGATTTCCTTATTACTTTTGGTTATGAAAAAGACCTTTGCAAAACTGCAAGAATAGATCCTATCGAATTATCACTGAAAGAATGAAAGACAAAGTATTGGAAATTGCATTAGCGTATTCTCATTGTATTATTTAGCAATGAATACATGGGAGATTTGGATGGACTCAATTGATAAAGTCAACCAGCCGGCTTTCATCAAGAATAGGCATATTGCAGATGGTGTTGTTGTCATTAATGAAGGCATTCATTCGGCAAAAAAGAGAGGGAAGGAATGTGTCATTTTGAAGGCGGACTTCGAGAAGGCTTATGACTCTGTGAGCTGGAGTTTTTTGGAGTATATGCTTCGGAGGTTCGGTTTTTCAGGAAAATGGGTGACTTAGGTTCGGGCATGTGTCTTCGCTGGTCAATTATCGGTTTTGGTTAATGGGAGCCCCACTCAGGAGATCAATATTAAGAGAGGTTTGAAACAGGGTGATCCCCTTGCCCCTTTTCTCTTCTTGTTGGTGGCTAAATGTCTTGGTGGTTTAGTACAAAATGCGATTTCCATTGGTAGGTTCAAAGGGTTCTGGGTGGATTTGTCGGATCTTGTTATTTCGCATCTCCAATATGCGGATGATACATTGCTAGTTGGGGAAGCTTGCTATGAGAACTTATGGGTGATGAAGTCGATTCTTAGGTGTTTTGAACTGGTTTCTGGACTGAAGGTTAACTTCTTCAAAAGTAGTTTGATGGGTCTCAATGTAAACCCTATGTTCTTCTCCTCCGAGGCGGACTTTCTTAATTGCAAAGTGGGTAAGGTTCCTTTTTGTTATTTAGGCTAGCCGGTTGGTGCTAATCCTAGAAAAGTATCAACTTGGCAGCCTGTGTTAGATGCCTTATTGAGGAGATTGGGGTCTTGGAAGAACAAGTTTTTGTCTCTTGGTGGTAGGATTGTGTTATTGAACTCTGTTCTAAATAGTATTCCAATTTATTTCTTATCTTTTATGAGGATGCCGGTGAGTGTGAGGAAGTCTGTGATTGCTTTCCAGAGGAAGTTTCTTTGGGGAGGGATTAGGGATGGGAGAAAAATTCCATGGGTGAAATGGTCATATGTTTGTAAGCCAAAAGATAAAGTGGTGTTGGGGTGTAGAATATTGACCTTTTTAGTATTAGTCTCTTGGGGAAATTGTAACAGGCCGATTTTCGGATACGCTGTATTAACAGTAAAGATTTATTTATTTATATTTTTATCTGAGATTTAGGAAATGATTTTGGAGAAAACAAAATCATATCTAGAACCTACTCTATGGTAGAAAGCTCTAGTTAAAATTTGGGTTTAAAACTTAGACGGAAACCGGTCTGCATTTTTAACTGACAGTATAATTTTATACTGACATAAAACCCTAATTTGACTCGAAACTGAAATTTGTAAATTTTTTATATTTTGTCCTTGAGGAATTCTATTTTCCAAATTCCTGATCATAAATAAAATATTATGTTTAGTTGGGTGAATTTTGGCGAAAATTCGAACGGAAAACTGTCGGTATTTTCACTTTCAGTAAGATTTTAATGATCAGAAAACCTAATTTTGACTAATGAACGAAATGGATTATGATTAAATCATATTTCCAATGAGCCGGGTTAGTTTGAAAATTTTCGATCAAAAACAGATGGAAACCCTAATTGGGAAACCGACAAAGTCGAAAACGGAGCTGCAGAGACCCGTCAAGAGATCGGGACAACGAGTCATACATGATGACTCATGAAGGACGAGTCACCAAGAATTTATGACAATTTCATAAATATCTAGATATTAAGAGAGATATTTTAAGGTAAAAAGACCAAAATACCCCTAAGCTTAACCTAACCGACGTCGAGTTAAATCTTAACCATGGTTAGGGAACCATGGCCACTTTGTGTGGACAAGGGGCAGCCACACCACTCAAATAATGTTAGCCACATGAATTTCAACCCTAGTTAGGAAAGTAACCCTAGTTAAGTTAATTACTAACTACAGTTAAGCTTATATTAATTAAATAATCACAAAAGCTATTAATCCAACATCTAACAACCAAACAAGGCATAAGATTTAGCCTATGAAAGGACCCCAAAACCGCAGCCCCTTTCCCTTTCTCTCTTCATCACTTTCATTTTTTTTCACAAAATCACACAAAACTACATTTTCTCTCCAAGAGCTCAAGTTCATGCTTTAAGGGAAACTTGCCAAAATCATCCTCTTTTCTTCATTTCTTCCTCACACTTGAGGTACTATGATCATCCATGATCATCTCATCTCATCTTATGATCTTGTTCTTCCTATTTCAAGTCTTTTTCATTCTTAGATCTAGAACTTTAAATAATTGTAGAAAATTGTAGAAAAATCATAAAAATGTGAAACTAATTGCTATGATCTTGTTATGTCTTCTATTATCATCATCTAAGAGCTTGTGAGCAAAATCATTTTCCTTCCTATTTTTATTTACAAGGCCGAATCTAGTCATAAGTGAGCTAGATGAGTTTTCTTCGAAGTTTTGCATAAATGATGATGTTTATAGGCTATCTAAGGTTTCTAGATTTTAAATATAAGAGTATGTAAAGAAAAAGAAACTTCTAACCCTATTTTTATGTCTTGGCCGAATCCTATACTAAAGGGGTTAGATGAGTTTTATTCAACTTTAACTTGGATGATGACTTGAAATAAGCTACTTGAAATCCCTAGAGTGATAATCCAAGAGCTTGTAATCAAAAGCAATTTCTAGCCTATTTTACTATACATGACTGAAACCCTAACCCTAGAGGTTAGAGGATTTTGTTTCAAATTTTAGTCTTGTAATAAGTAATCTATGTTAGTTAAGACTCTAGTAACTAGGATCCATGAGATGGCATTAAGAAGATAACCCTAAACCTATTTTCTTAGTCTTGACCGAACCTAGCCCTAAAGTGTCATAGATGGTTTTTGTTTGATTAATTATAGTTATGTTGTTTGGTTCAAGGTAAAACTATTAAGCTGTGGTGTGATAGCGAGGAACGTCAGATTCGGGATTCCAGTGATAACTCGGGTGGGGGAAAGAATCAACCTATCGTCGGAATCGATAAGTAGTAGATTATATGATAATTGTGTAGGGCGACCTAAACCCTACTAGAAGTCGAGTAATCGACAAGACCAAAATCACATTGGAAACTATTTCTTTAAAATTAATGTTGATTCGGGGATTATAGGTTTATCGACATTGAGGTTGATTTTATGATGTTGAGGATGTTTGGCTTTATTACTTATTTGATTTGATTGTGATATGCTGGTTGTAATGATTTTCTTTATGTGATATTTTATGATGTTTGAATATTTTGTTGATATTGTGTTATGCATGATCTGCCTGGGTTTTAATATTGTATTTAGTGGATTTAAGCAAAGATATATGTGGTTTGGAAGATATTTGTTTGGGTGTGAGGATAATGGTGACTTAGAGGTGCCTAACCTAAATGAGTTATTTTAAAGAGGAAGTGTGGCATAGAATATGTGTTAAGACCATGATTGAAGGTTAAGGCACTAGGATGTTATTAATATGGGTTGGTGAGATTCATGTATAGGTGTTATTGTCCACAACAGTGTATTGATAATATAATACACAAGGACAAAAGTGTATTGGTAATATAATACACAAGGAAAAAAAGTGTATTAGTACTATAAGACACAAGGACATATGTGTATTGGTAATATAATACATCGTGTATTGGTAATATAATTCACGTAAAACACATCTGTATATTGGTAATATAATACACCGTGTATTGGTAATATAATACACGTAAAATCAAGAGTTCTCGCGAGACCACTTCCACCTTAGAAATAGGTGTGCAGCTATGGTGTCTTTGAGTAGCATGAGATTGAGGGTAGAGGATGCAAGGTATTCTTGAGGATGATTTGTTAACCATGTGTGTTGATTGTCTGTGATAATTACTGTATAATTTACTGACGTGCTGTCGCGCACACGTCAAAAAGCGAGCGGTTTACAAAAACATGTAGATAGGGAGCGACAACTCGAGTATCGTCTCACAAGGACTCTTGGGTTGCTATTATCAGAAAAGTCAGTTTTGGGGGGATTTTGGATTTGGAATTGAATTAAGAAAATAAAGAAGAAAAACAATGCAAACTAAATAATTATCAAATAGCTAAAAAAACGATTAACCTACTGTTCTCGGTTTCCCACTATCATTGGTTTATATAATTCCATGCCCTAAGCGGATTCTAAACCCTTTTCGATTATAGCATCAATTAACAAGCGAAATCAATACTACAAGACATATGTTCCTATTCCCGAATTAAGCAAACGGGGTGAAGCACTCATGAACTAAGCGAACATGAACGAACACACGCGAATTAAGCAAACGCGATTAAGTATAGGAATACACAATCATTTAAATAAATCAACACCTATTCTATACGATTCTGAATTAAGCAAACAGAACATATAAAACAAGTATTGAAAGTGAATAGCATAAAGTTCAGAAATTACAAAACCTCAAGTGACGGCGGAACCCGATTACAGTAGATTAATCAAAGGAGACTAGTTCTCCATTACAAACATAAACCTAACCTACTTGTAGCCGTCTATGAAAAGAAAAGAAGAAGAGAAGAGAAGATTCCCAGTTCTAACCTAAAACAGAGTTAAATACAGATTCTGGATTCCGCGCGCTCGTGAGGCGATCATACCTTCGCGAGGCGAGACTCTTCAAATTCCAAACTGTCACAGTCGTGACCTTCAACACGGGTAAGCCGTGATGATCTCTGTCCTTCAGGGTTGGATTACTCGCGGGGCGAGACATTGTTTCGCGGGGCGAGACAGAAAGGTTTGCATTTTCTGGAACAGTCAGCCTTCAGGATCGCGAGGCGAGTAGCCTCTCGCGGGGCGAAAAACTCCAGAATTGCTTCTCTTTATTGACCTGAAAACAAGAAATAGCATAAGTGCTTTATTTGACTCTAAATCAGCTAAATTAACCTAAAACTGCTTAAACGACTCAAAATGTTGCTTGAAGGCAATCAAGTCTAATTTGGGTGAAAATGAGATATAATTAGCACAAAACCACGGTCATACTAGTCATAAAACTAGATGAGCCAGAGGCTGATCAAAATACCCCAAACTTAAACTTTGCTTGTCCCCAAGCAAACTAAAACTCAAAAAGACTCAAGACGCGGCAAGCTTAAAGATTCAATCAACTTTGCACAAATTTCAAGCAATTCATCAAAACAGTTTTTCCTGCAATGTTCCTCCCTTTCAAACAAAGCAATCCCCACATGCATTCACTCTAAACAATTGAGAATTTCATCATTCAAGCAATCATTAATTTAATCAAGGGATCCAAGTTACACACAAACAGGGAGATCACCAACTTCAAACAATTGCCTTCCTCACAAGGGCATTTAGTGTTTCACTCAATCGCTCAGTTTGTCTAGGTTATCAACATTTCACTCAGTTTCACTTTTAAGAGCACTTCCCATGAATTTGATTTTCATCTCAATCAAGGTTCCCACGAAAACATGCATGCAACATCAAAAGGGCTTTTAAAGGTTGTAATAGGGCCTGGCTAAGGGTAGGATATACAAAGGTACTGGGCTGAAGTCCCTAGGAACTAAGAGAGCATGAACATTTCCACATACCGAATTTCCACTCAAGTTCCTTTATCCATTTTTCTTTATGCTTTTGGGTGACTACAGCCTTTTTCTTCTAATACCCTTTTTGACATTTTTGCACTTTTATTTCCCCTTTTTTTCTTTCTCTCTTTTTTTTTTCTTTTTCTTTTCTTTTTTTTTCTTTTTTTTTCTTGCCCTTGGCTCCAACCTTTATTATTTAATTTTTTTTCTCAATCCCAAACAACACATTACACCTTGTAGCCACCCCAAACTTAGTTTCTTGCAAACCTTCTCTTGCTAAGTTTCCATGCTCTCCTAATCCTAAGATCGGGTTCACATGGTCTTTCCAGAATTAGGCTCATAACATAGGGTTATCAAGAAATAATAGGCTAATTAGGCTCAATGGGGCTAACTAGGAAACATGCATTAGGGACTGGTTCAATTTAGGCCAAGTGGTTATTTACAAAGAAAATGCCTAAATCATCTGATGCAATCACATAAACATGCAAACCAAGAAGAGACTCAAGCAAATTCGGGAAAGTGCAACTCAAAAGTGATACACACAGTTAAAAACATGTTGGAGGCTCAAATCCTCACCTGGACATTATTTGCAAATTGTTTGACCGAAATTCTATCCCTAGTGTGTGCTTCCCTTCACCCCAAACTTAACATAAATCATGCCCTCACAACAAAATATCTCAAAGTTCAGTTTTCAAATTTTTTTTTTCATAGGGATCAGATTTTCAATTTTCAAATCCTAGGGGGAAATCATCAACAGTCAACAATATCATGCAATCATCTATGCAAATTCAATTAAAATCCAGCAAGCTACCCGACACAAGACTCTACACACATACTCCTGATCTTCTCAAATTATTCAGGAGCTAAAAGAAAACAAAACAAAAATAAAGCAAGGCAAAGCAATTAAAAAGAGTAAGGTTCAGAGAAAACTCATGGGGGCGGTTCCACCAGGATCCCACTGTCTGTGATACAGCGGTCACGGAATGCCCAAATTGCAGTATGATCCTCCCGAATCCCATGGCCTACAGCATAAGTATGGGAGTGGGCGCTTGATAATCATGGTAACTCCGCCAAGTGCGGCGGACTTCTCACCCCCCCTCGGGTCAAAGTTGACCTCCTTTTCAACCTTGTCAATAAAGTCCTCCCAATAAAATCGGGGTTCAACCTCTTGGACTGACCACAGTGTCTTCATATCCAAGGGTGCAAAATCCAGAGGATTGAACTCCATCACTGGTGGTTCCACAGGGGGAGGTGGCAAACAGGTAGCTGGGGTCTCCGGTGCTGCTTCATCTTCTGCACAATTTTCATTCACTGCACTGACAAATCCATCACCTGTTATACATGCAGAATTCTCAGCACACACCACACAAAGGTTAGTGTTAGTACAGTCAGTACATATGGTACAATAAACAGAATCGGAAAAGGCCTGAATGTCTGGAAATTCAGCACACAGTTCATCCATCCCATCACTTTCAACACATGCATCTAATTCCAAAGGTTCTTCATTATCCTCAAGCATGGCGAAGCAGATGTCCTCCTGATCCTCATTTTCTATGTTTCCTGGCCGAACAGGGCCCTCAACCTCATATGTCTCCTGTTCCATATGGACGTTTTGCTCCTCACACCCTGAAAAGAATGAGCTTTCAAAACATGCTACACACGAAGCAGAGTCAGTACAATCAGCACATGAAGTATAATAGATAGAATCAGGGGAGGCGTGAATATCTGGAGATTCAACACACAGTTCATCAATTGAAGTATTCTTGACATCATTATTAAAATTATCCTCAGAGGAAGTACTGTCAAGAACAACTATCTGTGAATCTGTATGTTCCTCAAGGAGACATTGAGTTTGCAGTGTAGCCGAGGTGGAAGCAATATGATCAATTTGAATGGCCAACTTTTGAAAACCAGCTTCTATCCTCTGTTGGGATTCAAGACTTTGTTCTGCCATTTGTTGAAGACTTGCTTGGAAATGAAGATTTTGTTCTGTCATCTGTTGTTGCACCAGAGAAGCTATCTCATCCAAGATGCCCTGTCCTCCACTATGTTGGCTATGATAGAAAGGTTGCTCCTCATTCACTCCAATCATGTCAAAACCACTGCTAAACTCATAACTTCCAGCAAAGTTAGGATAACATATGCATGGTGGTGGTTTACTAAAGTCGGGATAATATATGCATGGTTCATAATCAACATTAGGCATAAAATCTTGCATATAATTATCCATGGGGCGTACTAAAATTCACAACCAGACAAAGCAGCCGTAACTAATTCAGCAATGTAAATTTTATTTTATTTTTTTATTTTATTTTTTTTGTTTTTGTTTTTTTATTTTTATTTTCTGTCAATAACAACAAGAGTCCCCGGCAACGGCGCCAATTTTTGACGTGCTGTCGTGCACGCGTCAAAAAGCGAGCGGTTTACAAAAACATGTAGATAGGGAGCGACAACTCGAGTATCGTCTCACAAGGACTCTTGGGTTGCTATTATCAGAAAAGTCAGTTTTTGGGGGGTTTTGGATTTGGAATTGAATTAAGAAAATAAAGCAGAAAAACAATGCAAACTAAATAATTATCAAATATCTTAAAAAACGATTAACCTACTGTTCTCGGTTTCCCACTATCATTGGTTTATATAATTCCATGCCCTAAGCGGTTTCTAAACCCTTTTCGATTGTAGCATCAATTAACAAGCAAAATCAATACTACGAGACATATGTTCCTATTCCTGAATTAAGCAAACGGGGTGAAGCACTCATGAACTAAGCGAACATGAACGAACACACGAATTAAGCAAACGCGATTAAGTATAGGAACACACAATCATCGAAACAAATCAACACCTATTCTATACGATTCTGAATTAAGCAAACAGAACATATAAAACAAGTATTGAATGTGAATAGCATAAAGTTCAGAAATTACAAAACCTCAAGTGACGGCGGAACCCGATTACAGTAGATTAATCGAAGGAGACTAGTTCTCCATTACAAACATAAACCTAACCTACTTGTAGCTGTCTATGAAAAGAAAAGAAGAAGAGAAGAGAAGATTCCCAGTTCTGACCTAAAACAGAGTTAAATACAGATTCTGGATTCCGCGCGCTCGCGAGGCGATCATACCTTCGCGAGGCGAGACTCTTCAAATTCCAAACTGTCACAGCCGTGACCTTCAACACGGGTAAGCCGTGATGATCTCTGTCCTTCAGGGTTGGATTACTCTCGGGGCGAGACAGAAAGGTTTGCATTTTCCGGAACAGTCAGCCTTCAGGATCGCGAGGTGAGTAGCCTCTCGCGGGGCGAAAAACTCCAGAATTGCTTCTCTTTATTGACCTGAAAAACAAGAAATAGCATAAGTGCTTTATTTGACTCTAAATCAGCTAAATTAACCTAAAACTGCTTAAACGACTCAAAATGTTGCTTGAAGGCAATCAAGTCTAATTTGGGTGAAAATGAGATATAATTAGCACAAAACCACGGTCATACTAGTCATAAAACTAGATGAGCCAGAGGCTGATCATTTACTATTACTCTTTCCTGTTTTTTGATGATAGAACTGCTTCTTATTCCCTATGTTTCTGTATTTTTGTGGGTTACTTTAATTACATTAGAAGACTCGATGGAGGATTACGTTGCTGAGGAGCGTGACGAAACTCTATATGAAACGGCGGTTGCTGAGGAGTTGGATGGAACTCCTTATGAACCCAACGCTGAAGGTCGAGCTGTGATCCACGGTGATTAGAGATTAGACATTATGGCCAGTGTGTCTAAAGGAGTATTTTTTATATGTTTCCACTAAGTATGACTTTTATTTAAGTTTATGCTTGTGAGGGATCCTACTGAAAGTTATATGATTATTAACTTAATATTATAATTTGTACGTATTTTCACGCTAAGCGCGCGATTAAGAAAATAATTAAGAAAGCTTTAATCCAATAAAACATCAAGGCACAACGGGGTGTCTCAGAAATGGCGTTGGAGGCTATTAGTGGAGATGGACATGTAAGGACATATACCTTTCTCAGTTTCTTCTTCTTGGAAGCTAATTGTTGAGCAGCAGTCTCGGGAGTCGTTTGTTGAGCAGCAGATGGGGATTCCTGGATAACGACTCTTGTTTGCCTAGTTGAATGACTAGTAGGCCTAGGGCCAATGGTTTTTGAAGCAGGGGTGACCTCAAGTTCTTCAAAGTCTATTTTCATTGGGTGAGAAGTCCCTAAAATAAAAAAACTTCAGAGAAGTACATAAGGTAACCGATGCTTAAAAAGAATAAAAAATACCTGCTGCATCGGTTGTAGTTCTGCTCTGTGTGGATTTGGGCTTCCTGACTGATATGGGATGGGCATTGATGGCAGGTTGGGCATTGTAGTTCAGTCGGTGTCTTGTTATAGAGACTAGATGGTTTCACACCACACATCAAGTCCCTAGCAGATAGTACGCTGCCCCAGCAGAGAGAAATGTAGTTGGCTAATTGAGGGTCTGGAGAATTAACATGGCTACTCATCCAGAGGAAATTATGGGGTTTGTCAGCAAAGGGGATGAATTCCTTGGCATTCCAAGTAGGAATAAAAAGCTCAATTGCAAAGTTGAAGGCTGAATGTTTGACGATGGGGATGATCTGCAAAACTTGACCAAGAGAAATTGGAGCCGAGGAAGAAGAGGTAAAGCTCTTTTGGGATAAAACGATGAAACCAGAGAGGCCCTGCTATATCATCTAGTTTCTCATTGTTTTGGATTATGGATACCAAGGTGAAGAGGCTTTTGTATAAACAGGAAAGGAAAATGGCACCTAAAGCTAAGGGTAACCAGAGAAACAAGATGGGAAATATCTAGGACTACCGTGACTGAGCTGGAGTAAATGAAATATTTGCAAAACCGGCAAAGAAGAAAAGCTTGATGTTCACCATTGGAAACTTGATGGGAGGTTTTTGTGTTGGCAGTCAGGAATTTGGAATAGGAAGAGGCGTTCTTGGAAAAATTGACCTTTAATGCTTGATAGGAGAGTTCAAATAGTGAGTTTACATCTTCCCCAATTACTGGTAGACCAGTAATGACTGCTACATCTAGCAAAGTTGGACTTATGATGCCTGAAGGAAAGATGATCATGTTCACAGAAGTAGACCAGAAACAAAGGAAGCTGAACAAGAGGTCGAGGTTCAAAGTATATCATTTTGGGAAAGCATGAGGATGTCATAAATTCCCCATGACTTCCAGTCTTCTCCTCGGCTAGCCGAAACACATTTCAACCAATCGGCATACTGAGGAGTAGGGCGAGGCCAGGTCCATAGATCATTAGGGCATTTATTGATAGAGTACCACCCAGCAGTAATAGGAAGCTCAAAGTGCTTAGGGTATAAATGATGGTCAAGGAAAAGTTTGCCCTCATAGATGTCTGAGGTGCATGGGGTTATGGTGAAGGAATTCGTGAGTGGAGTAAGGACAGGGGAATCAGAGTCTTGCTCTTGACTCAATGGTTTGGGAATCAAAGTTATCAGACATGATTGAAGAGCTAAGAAATGATGATTTTCTAGAGGCTTTGAAGAAGAAATGGCGAAAGTATATCGACTAAAGTGAAGTTCGACTGAATATGTAAATGTTGAGCAGGGGAATAGAAAACGTTTTTGACCATTTAGCATTTAAAATTAAAGTTACCATTCGGCCGAATATTTCTCAAATTAAAGGATAAATGGTTGGAGCTAAGGGATAATGAATTGTGCACGGCGCTAGAGAAGACTTGGTTACATTTCTTCAGCTTCTTGGAATCAGCTGAAAAATGTAAGGGGGCAATTGTTATCACTAAAAATGATTTCAAAAACAATAGGCTGATACAACGGCTAGCTAGGGGTGATTAGAAGAAAACAAATATAGCCGAAGAATGAAGGGACACATTCGGCTAGAAAATACTTGGGTTCGGCCTTGTGTTAATGGGGTTAGATTGGATAGCAGATGTTTGTTGAGGCATAATGGATCACAAGCTGCAGGAAGGAATTGTGGAGTGCGCAAGACTAAGTGATGGAATTGGTTGCCAACGGATGTTACAAGATGGTCTTATAAAATAGGAACTCAGCATTTCGAGAGGTAGCCGTTGTGGCCAAAATTGTTAAGAGACATGGGTGGCTAAGTTGAGTGTCACGCCCCCTCGACGCTACATGTCTACCTCAATTGCATAAAAACATAATTAATAAAAGAAAGGCTGGTTGCTTTCGGAAAATAACTCATATAATTCTCTATAAGTCATGAAAGTGGGTGTAAAATTTTTTCCGTGGAATACTGTAAAATTTTAAAACATACGTTAAAGTAGTATAAACCACGTTTCACACATCATCATACAAATTCTGGTCATATTCATAACAAGGCTGCCACAACGTACAAGTTTTCTGGAAAATGTTTTACACATGCATAGCTGAATTTCAAAATGAATATTCACAAAACCACATGTACAGACCTTCTCAAAACAAAACAACCCAAAGAAAATCCTAAGTTGGTGGCTCTAAAAGCTATCCATTGGGAAAACCTCTATGGTCATCCCCACCATTAACGACTTCTTCAAAGATCGGGACTAATATCCCCGAGTTAAGCAGGGAACTTCTCTGCACCATCTGTATTCGTGTATCAAGGTACAAATAGAAAAACCAAAAGCAAATATATGGCAAGGGCGAGATACCGACATATAAGTTTATCACAGTAGCCACATATGCGACACACAAAACAATAACATATAACAACGACAACATGTAAAGCAATATAAGTCATAGTCATAATATCAATGATATTTAAACATGGGATTCATACCCGACAACCATCGTAGGTTTATAAAAATGTGTGACACTTCAACATTAACTATCTATTTCGTAATCTCTGGAGATCCTAACTTCCCTTCGTCGAGCATGATAGGTCGTAATAATCTAAAAGTTTTAAAAAATGATTATTTAGTTAAAAAATGATTTTTTTTTAAAGTAATAACAAATGCACTCTAGATCTTCTCGGCTAGACTCAAATTAATTCTAATGTAATTTTTGAATATAGGGCGTCTTAGAAAAAAATTATAATTTTAATTACATAAACTACATGCATTGGGAGGCATAATAATATTCTCATCTCATAAAAATTAAATAAAAAACATGTTCACGTAATTTTTAAAGAAATCGTGAAAATAAAATACATTTCTTACATTTTCCATTCTCGTGTTAAAAAAAAAAACATTTTCCAATGTTTACATCTTGTAGCCTCGTAACACATAATTTTTTATTGGAAAATGGTAAAAACACTTAAAACAAAATTTTCAAAAATTGTTATATCTCTCTTGACTCTTAATCTGCTGTGGAGTGTTGTTGTGGCCAGCGGTCCTTCAATTTTTCTTTTCTTTTACGGGAACAGGTTTAATTTCATAGAAAAATCAAAATCAAAATCAAAATTCAGTTTTTTGTTGTTTCTCTTTCGTGAAACCCATTTGGAATTGATCCCCAATCCGTTTGATTTATTAAATTGGCGTTGTTTCTGATCGCAGGGGAAGGCCACATTCGGAAGATTTTAGTTCATTAGATCCAGAAAATTTTGCTAGTTTAGCGTGTTAGGTAGAGTTGAAAAGATGAAAAACTCAGAGAGAATTGTGAATTTGGCATTAGCAGGTTTTTTTCTCTTGTTTGAGGCTTGTTGGTAATTTTTCCCTTTCTTTCATGCTTCAGTAGAAGATGCTTTGATTTGTCTTTTTTGGTGTTTTTGTTTTTTTGAGTAAATATAAATAGCCAAGTTTGTCCCTATGAAAAACTGCTCTCAATTTACTCCTGTGAGAAACAAAAAATCATGAAAATAGTCCTCAAAAATCTCAAATCTCAGTTAAATTAGTCTTTTTAGGGACACATCAGTCCTTATAAAGGACTATTTCGACTGTCATTTGTGATCGGTAGCAATCAAGTTGAGATTTTTCATTGGTAGGAACTAAATTTGGAGGCGCATTTTTTCTTGGGGACATAGTTATTTACTCTTTTCTGGATTAGTAAGTAAACTTATGTGGACATTAATTTAGGGGTACCAATCAATGCCTCATGTGGAATTAACGTGCAAGGTGGCTGAAATTACCCTTCAGGCATTACAATGCAGTTGCTATATTAATATCATGTTACTGATTAAAATAAAGAGCCTGGGATTTAATGTGCTAAGCTGTGGACTTCAATGAGTGGAAGACTGATTGTGTTATGGTCTTATGTCTTATGGGATTTAATAGGGTTTGAAATTTAGATGGCTGTGCTAATTTGCATTTGGGTTTTCCATGAGTGAAGTTAAAAGCAAGTGATATCATGCATTTTTTATTGCCTTTCAAGTTCTTGTTGCCTTACTGCCATTTTTCCCTAGATCATTCATTATTAACACTTGTTTTATCTCTCACGGCAGGTTTAACCTTAGCACCTCTTGTTGTGAAAATAGATTCAAATGTAAATGTTATCTTGACTGCTTGCCTCACTGTGTTTGTGGGCTGTTACCGTTCGGTCAAACCAATGCCACCTTCAGTAAGTAGCAGCTTTTATGCTCACTCTCTTCTTTATGTTTCTCTTTTCATGTCTCAAGCCTGACTTCTCTGAATTATGTTGCATATACTAATGCAGGAGACAATGTCCAATGAACATGCCATGCGTTTTCCCTTTGTTGGGAGTGCAATGTTATTATCACTTTTCTTACTCTTCAAGTTTCTATCTAAGGACTTGGTTAATGCTGTGTTGACAGGCTATTTCTTTTTACTCGGGATTGTTGCACTTTCGTAAGTTCTTTCCTTTGGGCCATTCTCTCTCTCTTTTATCATGTTTGCTATTTCTTCTCACCTTTGTTCTTCCTCTGTTTACAGGGCAACATTATTACCATCTATCAAACGTTTTTTGCCAAAGCATTGGAATGAGGACCTCACAGTCTGGCATTTTCCATATTTTCGTTGTATGTGACATGCTTGCCTCTTATTTCTCTATACTGTTGCTGTGAATAATCTCTTTCTTAATCTGCTATTACAAGTTATTTCCACCTGTCTATTAGTCAATGATCAAAGACTTTGGCTCTTATTACTGTTGACTACCGTAAATGGTTTTGTGACACATGTGAAATATTGATACTCTTACTTCGTAGAATGTCAAAGTTTGTTACAAATGTTAGGAAAGTTTGTTAGTTAGAATAAAATCTGAATCGTCTGTTTCTGACTATGAAACCTAGCAGTGTACGACTCAATAATTAATAAGAGACCATAAGTGTTTTTTCTCTATAAACCTGCAAGGAAGAAAGTATCTTAGATCTTAGCTGATAACATCCCAGGGATTTTGTCATGTCCCAAATATACTCTTGTTTTCTGGTCGAGTTACTGACTTTATTAGGGGCAAACACATTCATGAAAAGTTTTCAAATAAAATACATATATAAGAGCAAAGAAATATGATTTTTATTTCAATAAAAAAATTGGATAATTTGAGTATAAAAAATCTTTTAAGTCTACAGCTTTAAATGTAAGGGGCAATATATAGACTTACAAATGTTCAAATCTTAAATTTGATGACAGAAATTTTAGATTCATTCTTACTTGCCCTTCCTGTAAAAACTAGGTGAAGCCATTGTTGGATACTTGGATCAAGTGCTTATCATTAGCAAGGGTGCAATTTTATTTTCTTAAAGTTTCTCAGTATTGCATCAAGCATTAAGAGGTTACATTCATTACAGGTGTTATGAGCTAGCTAGGATGTTAAGCCCATCGAATCCTAAGGGAAAGGCTGCATAAAGCCAACAATCTCCCCCCATTGTATTGAATCCATGACCTTGCTCTGATACCTTTGTTGGATGTCAAGTGCTTACCACTGGGCCGAAAGCTATAGTTGATGGCAAGG
The DNA here is from genome assembly GCA_030762895.1 of Sophora flavescens. Lineage (NCBI taxonomy): Eukaryota > Viridiplantae > Streptophyta > Magnoliopsida > Fabales > Fabaceae > Sophora > Sophora flavescens. The sequence continues at coordinate 17,398 of JAUPTC010001274.1, forward strand.
GTGCAACTTTATTTCATTTAAGTTTCTTAAAGCCACATTAAACATTGAAGGCTGCACCTGTTATAAGCAGTGGCGGAGCTTGAACCAAAAATGTGGGGGAGCCAGAATAAATTCTTTTAAACTTTCTCACAAGCTTTCCTCTTAAAAAAAAGAATTAATTCTTGTATTTTTATCATTATTTTTCTGATATAAAGGAACAACCGTAAAGACCGGTGAAGAAATATAAATAAATATCTTATAAACAATTCATTATTTATTTCATGAGATATTTATGAAGTTAAAGTCATTTAACATTTTGATTCACCCATATTATTGATTCACTCATATTGTTGATATGTATTTCACATACCAGAATCAATAAAATCAGCTAGATATTGCACAATATCTGGGGCTGGGCTTTAGTTTTGATTACAGGGGTTACAAACAATAAACCTTGGTAATTTATATCATCAAATATAAGTACATTTGATTTAATTGCAGACTTTATGTATATTTATAAGGAGGTAAAAAAAATTAAAAACTTTTGGGGGACTCCCCCTGTCATATAAAAGCTCCGCCCCTGATTATAAGTGTCATGTGCCAGGACTGGGATGTTAAGTCCACCAAACCCTATGGGAGACACTGACCAAATAAAGCTAATAATTATTGAAAATGACTTAGATCTAAATGGCCTGTTTTAAGATTTCGATTATGGTTGATTGTAGAACACAAATGTGTGGTTTGATTCATATATCCGACTCTTCCTAGTAGGGGTGATCATAAATCTGTGATCTGTCCGAACCCGGCCAACCCATTTTGGAATTGGGTGAAACAGGCAGGTTCAAACGGATGAAAATGACGGTTTAATATAGATAAGAGCGGTGGGTTTGGTTTTGAATTATTCAACCCATCGATAATCGTACTCGACCGAATTCCCTTTCTAATTTATTTTATTTTATTTTTGATGCTCATGCTTGCCAAAGATGAAGTGCCTTAAGCCCTTAATCTCAGACACCAAAATCAGCTTTAGCCCCTTAATCTCAGACATCAACAACTACACCAGCAAATACCATCTTCTTCCTTGGCTCCAGTACGTTTCTCTCCCTTCTCAGTTTTCTATACTCACTGACTTTTCTCCAATGTTGCAAAGGGATGACAGATCTGAAAGATGGACACACTCCCTCATCAAACACTCAAAGAAAACCTACCCCATTTGAAGCACCCAGAATCGATGTCCCTGACTTCCTGTCTTCTGCATCTTGTCCCACAGCTTCGAGCTCTAATCGGTGCGTTACCGAAACGACATCCCTTCTTCTGCATCTCGTCCCACCGCTACAGGTCACGCCGCGACCACCGGCAATCCGACGAGTGCCTCCACAGGTCCACCGAGTCCAAGCTGCGACCACTAGCAACGCCTCCACCGTGAGCCGTATACGCCACAACCATCGTCCTGACGCTCTACCATGCCCACTTATTTGACGCATCAGATCCGCCATTTTACTGGCCGGCCGCTGCGAGCAGCTCCTTGCACAACCCATCGAGAAAGAGAGTGTTGCTGTTGTGGAGAAGGGAGAAGCTTCCGGACGTTATAGAGCTTTTTTTTTTCTTTTCTAATCTTTCCTTCAGCTATTCTGGGCTCAATTCAGTAAATTGGGCTTCTCTCTTTTTTTTTTACTTAAATAAAAAAAATACTTGACCCGTTGCAAACCACCCGATTAACCTGCTACCCGATCAACCCACAACCCGACCAACCTGCTGGCTAAAATGAGTGGAAATGGTTTGTATTTTAATGCCATCGGTTTCATTCGGGTTGGGCATTTTGGGCCCGAACCTGACTGATGATCACCCCTACCTCCTAGTGGGAAAAGGCTTTTGGTGTTGATGTGTTGTTTACTTTCCCTTCCTGATTTTATTTCTCTAATTTTAGATATTTTTTTTCTCTTCTTTATTTATAGACAATTTCTATAATGATTTAATTGTATGTAAGTTTTAGCCATCCATTTAATGTTATGATTTTCTTTCATCATTGTGTATTCATGCCAACCTATCCCATATCCTACAGTGCACCTGTGCTACCTAGGCTGTAACTATGTTCTTACATGTGTATTGTTAGCACTTTCACGTTCTGCTATTCTCCTGCCATATTATGAGTTTGAACTTAATTCTGCCCTTATTGAGCGTTACTATTATGTAAATGCATATTGAATGATTTGATGCCTTTACTATTTGTTACTACTTCCACAACATTATTATTATGGAAATTCTACTTGCATCCTTAAATGAATTTTGAACTGTTCTCTAGGCAGGGGAACAAGAAATTGACCAATTGGAACATAGAACAGTGCTAAATGCATAACCTCATGAATCTCACATGGTCTTGTTATAGTAATTTGTTTAGGAGTCATTTTCTTTTTATATTAAAATTGGGCTGGTTGATCACAGAAAAAAAATTGGCCAATTTTTTTTTTTTTTTTGACAAGCAAAATGTAATTGAATTGAGTACAAGGGGTACTCTAATCCATATACAAAAAGGAATCAATGGGGAAAAAATTTGGCCAGTTGGTTATAGCTACTGATTTATTTGATTTCATTTCACATAAGTTTTATGGGACTTGTATGATCATATTGAGTTTGCATGAATTTGTCATTCTTTGATGGCATGGTGTATTGATAGAGAGAAAAGATAACTCTAAAACTTTTTCACAAAACTTTTAAAACAGGTTTGTTGCCTCAGGATCTTTAATCAAAACAGTGAAGGGCTTTTTACAAATCCTTGAATTGAATAACGAGGATAAGAAGCTGCAGATCAGAATTAACACAATTAAGATCAAGTTCTGGATTAGTAAAAACAGTTTATGCAGTATTCAAATTCAGACTTTAGAATCCAAGAACAGATTGTGCAGGTTTCAGATTTAAGCATAGACAAACTGGTGTAAACTTTAAGAACTAAGAACAGTTTGCACAATGTTCAATTCAGGTTTCACAGATCAAGAACAGAAATTATAATGAACTATGAATATCAAGATCACAGTTTTTAGGCGCATAAACAGAAAGTTAGAGATTTAGTTTAGAGATACCACACAACCAGATTTATCCTGGTTCAGTCACCACCACTGTGACCTACATCCAGTCCTCACTCCACATGTGAGTTTTCACAAACTATCAGCAAGCTTTACCCAGGTGCTTGAAAACCCTTTACACCACAGAGCACTCTTTCACCTTGGGATTCCACACCCTTGTGAAAAGCCTCAACAATTGTTCTTTATAAACTTAGGGATGCCTGACCCTAATTACACAGAGAGATTGCCCACTCTCTTACAATTCAATAGAAAGAAAAAGATTGATCTATAACTCTCAAAAGTCAGATACACAAGTTGAAGCACTAATGAGAAGAACACACTCTTTTCACAATGTAGCTCAAGAAAGAAGATGAATGATTTTTCACAATTGATCTCTCAGATTGATTTCGTGTTATTCTGTATGTTGTTTAGTGTTCTCTCAATCCCAGTATATATAGAAAACATATGAACCGTTTGGGATTAGTTAGAAACAGATTTGGGACTGATAACTGATTCTGTTATTCAGTTTCAGGTTTCTTGTATATGGGTTGAGTACAGGGATGTATTAGCCAAGATTCATACTGATAGTTATTGTAGACCTGTGTAGTACTTGGCTATAGATGTTTTTCAAAAAACTGATCTTGGTTAATCAACCAGTACATCTATGTATCGATGAACATCAGATTTTTCAGAAACTTGAATACACGCATACATAGAATATGTACAGGGCTTTATTCAGTTATCCTTTAATAATTGATCTAATTTCATGACATACAGAGGTGTAGTACATCTATGTACTAAATATCAAAAACCTTTTATTCATTTGTCAGTTACAGAAACAGATATACACCCATTGAATACATGGCTGTACTGACAAATAATTTTGTTAATTTCCAAAAATCATTTTCTTTAAAACTTATTCCTTTTTAATGCATTTATGAAAATGATTTTCTTCATGCTTCTTTTTAAAGAGTTATTTGTGATTAAGAGAGTTGTACTCTTACAAATCATCTAAGACTTAAATCTAATCTTCCTTTGAGCTTTGTTTTGATGATTCCTTTGATCCTTGCCTTGCATGTTGCTCTTTGAATTCTCCAAGTTGCTCTTTTGAATACTTCAAGTTTTTCTTTGGATATTCCTCTTTGAATTGCTCATTGAGCTTGACATTCTTAGCTTGATACCTGTCTTTGCAATTGGATACTAAAAACACTTGCACACACACATTAAATGATATGCTCATTATTTCTTTTCGTTTCTTCTATTTTCTGGCCAAACATGCTAGCTGTGTCCTTTGGTTTCGTAACGAAATTTTTTATAATCATGATATGATTATCCCGTTGTCAGAGCGCTTGTGTTTTGCATTTTTGGCTGTTTGTATTTGATCTAGTTGACATTAATTTGCTTCTATCATGCAGAATGATATTTTTCATTACACCTTTCTTACACAGCTTTGGAGATTGAGTTTACAAAGTCACAGATCATTGCTGCAATCCCTGGAACCTTTTTTTGTGCTTGGTATGCTTTGCGGAAGCACTGGCTGGCAAATAATATATTGGGTCTTGCTTTCTGTATTCAGGTTGGTGCATAACCTGTTACATACATATATTTGCTTCAATTCTACTTTCCTGGTTTTAAAAGGTGCCTTTTTGAAACTGTTGTGGTTAGTATGTTTTGGATACCATCACTTTAATGTTGTGCGTAATTTGAGCTGTCAGATGGGCTAAATAAATAAATAAATAAACATATTCCTAAGAGAATAGGCTTGAGAAAGAAACTGAGATAACTTTATCAGTTAGCAATGTTTGTGTAAATCATATTCGAATAGTGAACAGCGAAATGATATCGATGACTCGATCTTTATATTCACAGGGAATTGAAATGCTTTCTCTTGGGTCTTTCAAGACTGGTGCTATTCTCTTGGTAAGTATTTTTTCTTTAATTATGGTTATTGGTGCTCAAAACCTTGTTCTAATTGTAATTGCAAATTTCTCATCATCTAGATCACCTATTCTTTGGCTGCAAATAATCCAAGCTGTTCTGCATTGTCTCGTTCATTTAAAAATATTTGGGTAAATACATTTTTTTTTCATTTAATAAAAGACAGCAAAAGTGCCTTGAGTTTGTTGACTTAATATCTCTCTCACTCTGGTTCCCGTTTTCTTTTTGATCCTTCCAGTAATAGTAAGTACTCTGATTTCAAAAGAAATATATATATTTTACCATGCAGATATAGTTAGGTCTTGTTTAGCATAAGAATATGTTTCTATTGTTTGTTCATTTCGTCAATATAGTCTTTGAATGTTTTCCATCCATGTGTTTTGCAGGCTGGACTCTTTGTTTATGACATTTTCTGGGTTTTCTTCACTCCGGTTATGGTTAGCGTTGCAAAATCATTTGATGCTCCAATTAAGGTTAAAATCTTAGCTAAGTGAAATGTTTTTCACCCCATTTTCATATGAAGTTTGATACTATACATTGTACACTTTCTTTCTAATATATTCCAATTGTTTTGCAGCTTTTGTTCCCCACATCAGATTCTGCAAGGCCATTTTCAATGCTTGGACTCGGTGATATTGTTATCCCTGGTATGCTGAATCATTTATGCTGGTAAATTGATGTATTTTTATGTAAATGTGGCCGCCATTTCGTGAGCTGTAATATACCAGTTTATTTCTTACATCAAAGTATATATCTGGTGTTGGATTCTGTTAGGCTATGGTAGGAAGTTTTAGAGATAAAGGGATGAAATGGAAAAGAGTTGTCCACTATTAATGAGTGAAGGAAGAGGGAAGCAAAAGGTTACAATTGGAAAGTTTCAATATAACACAGTCTTGTAAACTTCTTAAAGTAACTCAATTTATTAGGTATAATAATAATTGCAAGTTTTTAAAATATAGGTAAAGAATATTTTACTTCATTATCCCTCAATTTGGAGGGGAACAAAAAGTGAGTTTGAGGGGGAATGAGGAGTGGTTCCCTTTTCATTCCCTTCCACTCCTTAAATCTTTAAACGCCTAGACCACAACAAACAACAAACAAACCTTATTCACTAGGTGGGGTCAGTTGGATAGAAATCACTTGTCTCGACAGACAACAGAGTGTCCCATATCCTGTCTCCCCACTTAGATAGTGCCATGTCATTTAAAAATGACACATTCTCTTTAATTATTTTAACACCATTATCTCTCATGTTGTTTTCTTCACATCTCCACTCAGTTTTTTAATTCCAACCTCTATATCCGTCTCTCGTTGACAGTAGCATCCATTAGTGTGTGTGTGTGGCGAGTAGCCATGTCGCCAAAATGTGTTGTTATTGGTGTGGCAGAGATTTCCATTGGTGTGTTTGCGTGCATGGCGAGTAGCCTTGCCGCCAGAATGTGTTGTCAAGATTCATGCAGAACAGGCGTATTCCACCATTGATGGGTTCTTCCACGGCTGCTATCGATGGATCGTTCTCCGATCACTTCACTAGCCCTGGTCTTTTACTGGCATCTATTGCTTTGCGTCTAGTCATCAACTCCAACATAACCACACCGAAGCTGTATATATAAGATTAAAGAGTTAATTTGCCGCTCATGGCATACTCTGGTGCACAGTAGCTGTTGAATTGGAAGGTTTTAGGTAGGGAAGGAGGAAATAGAGAAATAAACTAATAATTAATAAGACTGATATTGATTTAATGTGGTAATGATCTGATTACAAAAGACAACCCTAATAATCCTATTTATACTAAAAGTATAATCCTAGTCTTGATCAAATAGAGAATCAAATCATAAAATATAAATAAGAAATAAATCCTAAGAGATCATCTAGGATACTCTAATATATTCTAAGTTATGAAAAGATATTATTAGATATTTCTCTGATTTTCTAACACTCCCCCTCAAGCTAAAGCTTACTAAGCTTTAAGCTTGTTACACGAAAACGATGCATTTCCCCTCAAATTAAATTTAAAATAAAAATATAAACTGAGCTCCATGAAAATAATGGTTGGAAGGCAACTCAAGGATGTTTGGGAGGTCGGAGAGAGTTGCTTGTAAGATAATTTAGCAACATAATTGGAATGATCATTAGTCTGAACATAAATTTCATCACAAGCAATCTAACAAAGCAAGGTCCGAACTCCTCAAAACCGTATTTGGAAGCTTCAACAACAATATCAGAGACCCAAATTATTTAAAATTGAAGTTAAGGCAGACAATTACTTCCGAGATTGAGACAAGGCCAGTGCATCTGGGACAAGGGGACAAGGCTAGTGCATCTGGGACAAGATGGACTAGTGCATCTAGGAAAAATAGTTGAGGCAGAGCATCTGGGACGATGAGTTGAGCTAGTGTGAGTCATAACCAACATATGTCAATCGTCAACGGATATAGAAGTCACCACTAATATGATTCATATGTGGGAAAAGAGTCACAGTCGGAATGATCGTTGGCGGGAATAAAAGTCACCACTAATATGATCCATTAGTGAGAAAAGAGGGCATGACAATAAATAAATAAATAATTTTTTGGTATGGCTGAGAAGATGTTTAGAGTTCCTTCATACTTAGCGGAACTCTGCAGCGGAATAGTGACGGGACAGGTCATGGAGGATGGTACCGCTCTGATACCATGTTGAATTGGAAGGTGTTAGGTAGGGAAGGAGGAAAAAGAGAAATGAACTAACAAGTAATAAGACTGATATTGATTTAATGTGGTAATGATCTGATTACAAAAGGCAACCCTAATAGTCCTATATATACTAAAAGTAGAATCCTAGTCTTGATCACATAGAGAATTAAATCATAACAGATTTAATGTGTTAGATGTCAGAATATGTATCATGAAAGTCATTTTTTCTTTAGAAATTAGAAATGTATATGGTTATGGTCAATTGATATAGTGTCATTTTCCATATGTGGAACTGGAAGAAACTGACTTCCAGTCTTCCCATATAATAATTTGGTTGTTACTTCCATTTATTTATTCTACATATGTTTCCCCTTCAGGTATCTTTGTAGCATTGGCCTTGCGGTTTGATGTGTCTAGAGGCAAACAGCCCCAGTATTTCAAGAGTGCATTTTTAGGATACACTGTTGGCTTGGCGCTTACAATTATTGTGATGAACTGGTTTCAGGCTGCTCAGGTCTCCGTGGTTTCATTTCATTCTTTTTTTTTCCCCTCTCAAAATGTTTTGCATGGAGGGGGAATGTAACCCTGTCAAATTCACTACTAATTTATTTTTGGTTGAGCATGTGAAATATCTGGACTTTTTGTGATCAACCTTCTCTATTAACTTTTTTCCCCTTTCCTTTTATCCTTGTTTCAGCCTGCTTTTTTATATATTGTACCTGCTGTAATTGGATTTTTGGCTGCTCATTGCATATGGAATGCTGATGTCAAACAGGTTCTGTTTCGCATCCTTATTTTACCTTATCTGTTGATGAGAGTTGATCTATCCTTGTTTTTGCATCTAATTTGCTTACTAATTTTTTTTTTATAAAATTTAAAACATGTCATCTTAATATTGTAATCATGTATAATTTCAAAAGTTTAAATTTATGCTACATTTTTGTTGCACCAGCAGTGAACAAGAAAGCTCCACATTATTGCATGACTAAGGTTTTTCGCCTGCTATAAAAGCTTCCAACAATTT